>CAUYRH010058947.1:0-47647 GCA_963574655.1 Perodicticus potto
CTGTAGTCCCAGCTACTTGGGAGGCGGAGGCAGGAGACTCGCTTGAGCCCAGGAATTGGAGGTTGCTGTGAGCTGTGATGCCACAGCACTCTATCCAGGGTGACAGCTTGAGGCTCTGTCTCAAAAAAAAAAAAAAGAAAATCTCAGAACCCCTTCGCAAGCCCTGCATGAGCAAGAGCTCAGTGTATAAAACGACAGAATGACCGAGTCTGGAAGATAAGTCGCAATCTTGCTATATCTAAAGGGACAGAAGTATATCGTACCCGGGTTCCTTCCCAATGTGGGCGAGGAGGTGCATAAGCAGCAGAGGGCTGTTGTCAGCTGCCGGTTCTTGGACCTTCATAATATCCTGAAGACATTCTGACACTATTTAACGAAGTGCCTTTCTGTGCACTGTTATGAAACCAGCTCGGTCATTGCCCCAACGTTTGCTTTCTTCAATGAGCAAGCTATCACTTTTTAGTTGCCATCTTCACCGTTTAACCCCCTCACCGGAGTTCCAGCAAGAGCTGCTTCAGTTTATGCAGGTTACCACCAGGTGGTGCCAAGATACATTGGTTACACGGGGACTTGTTTTCTATGCAACTCAAAGGGCACATTAAAGGAGAGCCGGGTGGTGCCTGGGGCTCGTGGAGTAGGGTACGGGCCCCATATACCAGAGGTGGCGGGTTCAAACCCGGCCCTGGCCAAAACCTGGAAAAAAAAAAAAAAAGAATGAGAGCCGTGGAAAGTAAGGGACTGGGAGAAATTCTGTCTGGAAGGAGATCACACTCCTTTGGACTTTGTGTGCTTCCAGTTATTGACAACCCTGCAAATTACTTTGTTGACCTAAAATAAAAAATCTCAGAAACAAGCAGAATTCACTAACTACTAATTGGGTATGCAGACAGGTAAGCCCTCCCCCCCACCAAATACACAGAGAACCAGGTGCAGTGGCTTATGCCTGTGATCCTAGCACTCTGGGAGGCCAAGGTGGGTGGATTGCCTGGCTCAGGAGTTCGAGACCAGCCTGAGAAAGAGTGAGACTTTGTCTCTAACAAAAATAGCTAGGCACTGTGGCAGGCACCTATAGTCTCAGCTACTTGGGAGGCTGAAGCAAGACGATCTCTTGAGCCCAAGAATTTGAGGTTGCTGTGAGCTATGACACCATGGCACTCTACCCAGGGCGACAGAGTGAGAGTCTGTATAAGAAAAACTAAATGCACAGAGAAAATAGAAACATGCTGTGTGGGAGCCACTCTTACAAATGAATGGTGAAAACGAGAGACCACTCTTTTCTGATGCTTGGATATGAAGGAAGGATGTCAACAGGGGCAGAAGTAGCTGAAAAGGAAGCAGGATATCTAGAGAGGCTTATTGGGTGAGTGTCTTTTTAAAATAGGACAGACCCTGGGGTGGCGTCTGTGGCTTAAAGGAGTAGGATGCTGGCCCCATGTACTGGAGGTGGCGGGTTCAAACCCAGCCCCGGCCAAAAACTGCAAAAATAAAGTAGGACAGACCCGAATGTGTTTATAAGCTAAGAAGTAGGCAGTAAAGAAGGAGTTGAAAATGAAGGAGGAAAAAGGAGTGATTGATGAAGGCAAGGTCCTAGAGGAGGTGGGAAGAGATCTGGTGGTTGGCAAAATTGCAAGCCAACATGAAGCCATTCCCCAGATGTGCACCAAGCAGACAGTGCTTCCTGTCCTGGCCTGGCTTTGGACACATCCTCCCCCTCACCCCCTGCTATCTTGGCTCAGTCCTTTGTCCTTTGCCTTCATCTTCCAAATTCTGTGGATTGAATCCTAAATGGATTAGCAGGGAAGGAAAAAAAGTAATAACCATGGCAGTAGTTCATTTTGCCTCTGAGTCAAGCAATAACTCTGCTAGGGTAAGGGAATGTCAGAGACAGAAGGTGGTGAACAACGGGGATGAGGAGAAAGAAGAATCAACACTTATGGCATACCTACTTTGGGCCAGATACTATGTTTGGAGTTTTTCTATACATTATTTTATTTTACCCTTATTTACCATGGCTTGGCAAGGTAGATATGTTAAAAATTACTTTGGTGCAATTCTGTTTTCCTAGTTTAAGAAAATAAGGGTAGCTATCATGCCCATTTTATTGATAAGGAATCAGGATTTCCGAGGGAAGATAAGGATTTGCTCCGAGTCACACTGCTAACAAGCTAGGATTTAAATTCAGGTTTGACTCCAAAGCCATCAGAAGTTTTCACTCTACCTTGATGTCACATCAGGAAGATAGAGTTATTTGTGTCTCCTCTTTTTACCCAAATAGGTGGCTTCCCTCCATCAGTTCTAACAGTCCACCGCACTGTGTTGATACCATACTTCCATTTGCTGAGCCATATTCTCCCTTTTTCAAAGCATAGTTTGAGCTTCGTCTTATTCAATCGAAAGGGAGAGTCCCTGGAGAAACATTTACTGAGCACCTGCTCTATGCCAGCCTCTTTGCAAGATACAGACATGGTCTGTGGTCAGCACTCCCGTTCTAGTTGGGGAGATGGATATTGAACTCTCCAAGAGTGAAGTAAATTAATGCCAGATACACAAAATGCTATTTTCAAGCATAGAGACAGTAAATCATGTAGGCTTGTTGAAGAAAGAGAGATCACCATAGATTGGAATGATTGGGAAAGGGGCCTCTTGTGGGGAGTAAGAGAAAAAACAAGGTTTTGGACCACCATCCAAGCATCTTCAAAAAGTGTGGATTCCTTTCCAACCAGAGTAGAGGCCAATCCTGTGGTCAATAACCACGTCAGAGTTCTCTGGCCTCCCATCAGGAAAGCAGAGAGACAGTGCTGGGCCTCTCTGAGTTGGCTCAGGAAGACCAGATGGTTCTTTGGCCTCTTCTGCCTCACTGGCAGAGTTGAGATCCTGGTTTGCAGAGAAGCTCGTGGACATCTTGTCCCTTGGCATGCCATATAACCTCCCACACAACCAGGGCTATTTTCTGCAGTCTCCAAAATGGAAGGAGCACGAGCAACCTGGTATTTTCTGTCTTATTCTCTGTCCTGGTTGAAAGCTTCTGCCTTCATAAGCCTCCATGCCTGGAAACACCATGGAGAAGTTGAGCAAACTGACTCCAAGCAATCCTCCACCACCACCACCACCCAGGGACAGGGTTGAATTTCCTTCCTTTGTGCTTGCCACTTCCTTGCTGTGTTTTCAGGAGCCTCTTTAGATAGACAGGGATTCCAAGTGTTTTGTAATTGTTCAGTGCCATATCATCTGTCCCTACCTTCCAGAGGAGAGTTCTCCTTAACTCCCCCAGGGATGTAATGGCCCCAGCTATTGTCCTAGCTTTCCGGGTGCACAGGTATATTGCCTGAGATCATAGGTTCCTGGCCTTTCCTGTCCTCCTGGAGTTCAGCATGTAAAGTCTTAATAAATTATAAGAGCTGAGTTATACTGAGTTACAGTGTGATCACAAGACTGTAGGTAGGATTTTTAGGCTAAAATTTGGCTGCCAAATTCCCACAGACAATCTCTTCTCCAGCTCCATCCAGCTCCTCTCCCCTTAGACCCCGCTCTGGCTTTTTTTCCTTACTGGCTCATATCTACCTACAATAGTATCTTCGAGTCAGACACATCTAATCCCTAAAATGAAGTAAGGCCTCGTGGGAATTTGCACAGCCAGCTGTAGGGGAAGAAAGGGCACCTGCACAAGATCTTCTGTCAGCTCTTCTGGCTGAAATTTAAGCCTGGTCTCTATTATTATTGCCCTTGCCCAGTCTTTCTCTGGGGAATACCCTCTGCTTTGGCCGTATGACTACATTGCCTGGGAGGGGTAGGAGGGGTGATGAGGTTCTGGATTAAAACTATGGCTGTAGGAATGGAAGGGAAAGGGGGACGAGGGGAAATACACATGTTAGAAGAAAAATATACAGGTTAGGGGACAGCATGGGAGGAAACAGCAAAGGAAGAAACACCTTTGTCTTTGTGCTAATACTCATTTCCAACTACCAGCTGCATGGGACAGACAGCCTCTGTACAGTGGTTTTGGCCTAGACTGTTAATGAAGTTCTTATTCTTCCCAGAGTTCATGTCTTCCTGTGGCAACTGATCACACAATTGAAGACAGTTGAATAGGCCCCTGCTTTTATTCTGCAACTGTCCTATTCCTTTTAAGTCCTGCATTTAAGAAACTTAAACAGATTTACTGAAGTAGCATTTATATACCACGAAATTCGCCTATTGTAAGTGTACCGAGCAATGATGTTTAGCAAATTTAGATTCATGCGAACAACCTAGTTTTAGAATAGTTGGATCACTTCAATAAGAGTCCTCATGCACATTTGCAGCGAGTAATCCCTCCACCCTACCTGCCAGAGGCAGCCACTAATCTGTTTTTGGTTTCTATTCAGATGTTCCTATTCTGTACTTTTCACTTAAAGTAGAATCAGAAGAAACTGGCTTATTTTGCTGAGCATAATGCTTTCAAAGGCCATCCATGTTGTAACAGTATCGGTTTGTTCTTATTGCTGAACAGTATTCCATTGCTTAGATATGTAAGTTATTCCCCAGAAAGCAATTTGGGAGCTATACTTTGAGTCTGTCCTAGCAGAAGTCAGAAGGTTAAAGTAAGAAAATGATTACTTCAACTTGGTTGTCTAGGTTAGAAGTGGAAGTTGTTGTTAAGGCCTTGTTCTCAGGCTCCAAACAGAGTTGTCCTTGGAGGGCTTAGGACGGAAGAAAATGTTTTACTGATGACTAGATTTTCATGGAGAAATAAAACTACCCAGCAGGTAAAGTGGAGTCCTTGAGAGGTTGGAATAACATTGGCCCCGGAGCCTAGGTCCACCTATAAGTGCTCCATCTGGATGTGGTTCTCAACTTTCTAAGAATAAAATAATGACTACTTGTACCAGCTCACAAAGCCCTCAGTTCTGAATGGCAGTTCTGTGCAAATGACCCCTGAGCCTTCTGTGACTACTTAGACACTGGACTTAGTCATAAAGTACCTACTGCAGGGCTATAGATACAAGGCTACAGCCTGGTAGGTACAAATGTTGTAGGTGTTTACATCCCTATCCCCTCAGTACTGCTAGGGTGCACATAGCACTTTTGAAAGTGCCTTCTTCTGGGCGGTGCCTGTGGCTCATCGAGTAGGGCGCTGGCCCCATATGCCGAAGGTGGCGGGTTCAAACCCAGCCTCGGCTGAACTGCAAAACAGAAAACTAGCCAGGTGTTGTGGCGGGCGCCTGTAGTCCCAGCTACTCGGGAGGCTGAGGCAAGAGAATCGCCTAAGCCCAGGAGTTGGAGGTTGCTGTGAGCTGTGTGACGCCAGGGCATTCTACCGAGGGCGATAAAGTGAGACTCTGTCTCTACGGAAAAAAAATAAACAGCCTTCTTCTGGCTTCTGTTTTTTTGGGGTAGCCTTTCATTTTACTGTGGTTCCTGAGGTTTACCCTGGACCTCAATGATTATTGTCAGCAAATGTTACCTGTGTAAAAAAATTGCTGAAGATTTGGGTGTGGTAGTTGTCAAAGCAGCCACGTAGAATGACTTGTGTAGGGCTATAGGCTTTGTGATTGCCTATCCCCTCCCTGGCAGAGGTGGCCGGGGAGGGAGGATGAGATAAAGACAATGAGAGACCCCCTTAAGGCTTATCTAGGAGAACATACTTTCCAGAGGAGTTGCTTTGCTTATAGAAAGTTTAGCCTCAGGGGTGAGGTCATAGGGGGACCATTCCAGCTTTACTCTTGGTGTTCAACTTCCTGGTTGTGTGTATTTCCCCCTAAGAAAGTATTTTGCTGTGACAAACAGCCCAGTTCAAGGTTCACCTCAACTGTGCCAACACAGCTGGGAGCCATTAGGGGCTCAACATATTTCCCCCTCTCCCAAGCCACCCAAATATTGTGAATCAGTGACCTCTCCTCCAACCCCACTCCTACCACTCCAGCACGACTCAGGCTGAAATGTCCCATCTGCACTGTGCATCTCAGCTTTGAGTTACAGAAAAAAGTTTCTCTAGTTGTACTTCCTTAACCGCCCCCAGGAAGCTATCCATTGTATCCAAAACCAGGGGAAAAGTCAATAAACAGCCATTTCATTCTTTTCAAATTTGTCACAAAAAGTCTATTTGGCTGTTAGACACTTTTGCATTGGTTCATTATCCTTTCCCCTTTCTAACTCCTTGCTGCTTTCCAGTCTTTTAATGCCTTATTTCCTTGAAGAAGTAAAAGATATGGCCCTGGCTCGGCACCTGTGGCTCAAGAGGCTAAGGTGCCAGCCACACACAGCTGAGTCTGGCAGGTTTGAATCCAGCCTGGGCCCGCCAAACAACAATGACGGCTCAACCATAGCACAAGAATATGGGGAAAGGAGAAAGGAAAGAGAGGGGAGGGGGGAGGTTGGGGTGGAGGGAGGGCAATTGGTGGGGCCACACCTACGGTGCATCTTAGAAGGGTACAGGCGAAACCTACTAAATGCAGAATACAAATGTCTTCATATAATAACTAGAAAAATGCCGTGAAAATGCCATGAAGGCTATGTTAATCAGTTTGATGAAAATAGTTCAGATTGTAAGTGAAACCAGCACATTGTACCCCTTGTTTGCACTAATGTTCACAGCTATCATTTAATAATAATAAAAAAAAATGGTCGTTGTGGTGGGTGCCTGTAGTCCCAGCTCCTTGGGAGGCAGAGGCAGGAGAATGGCTTGAGCCCAGGAGTTGGAGGTTGCTGTGAGCTGTGATGCCACGGCACTCTATCCAGGGTGACAGCTTGAGGCTCTGTTTCAAAAACAAACAAACAAACCAAAAAGATATGTCCTAATAAACATTGGTCTCCCATATTTCACTTCACGGTGCCTACATATAGTAAGAGACTGATTCATATTTAAGGGATTCAATTGAGGATTACAATGCCCATTGGTGATATTTAGCCTGGAACTAAATGCTAAGAGATAACTTAAGTAAGTCTTCCGAGAATGAAGAGTTTTTAGGTGAGCATTAAGCAGAGGCATAAAACACTAAGATGGGTGTCTCTGTCCTTGGAGACCTGCACAATGTTATCCTTTATGTGGTGGCTGCTGATGAACCTAAAGGCACACAGATGAGCAGCTGAGGTCTGGAGATTCCTTCTCTAATTACATGTAGTTATGAAGAATCAAAACTCGTGGCCTAGGTCTCCTACTAACTAGTTAGATAGATAGAGGGCAAGTTACTTCCTCTCTCTGAGACTGAGTCCTCGTCTGCAAAATCAAGAGCTTGACTACATAGTCTCTAAAATTCCTTCTGGTCTGGATGTTCTTATGACTGTACTTGTGTTTTAAATCCATTGTTACATAGCCATCATGTGTGAAGAATGGTGAAGTAAAACTGAGGAACAGGCCAGTTTATAAGAGGAAATGGAAAATGAGAGGGTTTTTTTTTGCCCAAGTTTATCTTCTCCCATGATTGCCATGGCTGTGAATATGTATAAATGTTACATATGCATAACACAACATGTAATAGACAACAACCACATTCAGCTTACTTCTGTGGGAGAATAATTATCCTTTCCCTCAACTCGAATTCTGTTTATATGTCTTTTTGCTCATATATGTGACCTTTATGTCTTCAATGGGAGTTGACGTGACAAAAATGTTGGCTAAGCCTAGATCCCTGCTGTGAAATGAAAGTTATATGGAATTTCGAAGCAATGTAATATAACTGCAACCACTAGTAACTACATAAAACCAGGAAATAATTTGCCTCACTAATCAAAAAGCACACTTTTCCACATGTCAGTGCTCCCTTGATTGTTTTTCCCTGCTAGGAAACTATGTTATGTGTCATTTAGGTCCAAGACCTCATTTTATAACTTTATATTTTTGCTCTAAATAAAATTATAACACCCGATCCAGGGAAGAAAAACTGAAATGCTTAGTTTCATTTTAGAAAAGGCAAAGAAACAATGAGAAGAGAAAGAGTATCAAGGCCTAGCTCACTCAACACACTTGCTCTATGTTTGATAAGAAAAAAAAACAAAAAACAAACAAATAAAAAACCAGGAGCTCACAAGCCATAAAAAATATTTATTGAGATAGACTTTAGCCAGGCATGGTGGCTCATGCCTATAATCATAGCACTCTGGGAGGCCAAGATGGGAGGATTTCCTGAGCCCAGAAGTTCAAGACCAGCCTGAGCAAGAGCGAACTCTACTAAAAATAAAAATAAAAAAATAGCTGGGCATTATGGCAGGCACGTAGAGTCTCAGCTACTCAGGAGGCTGAGGCAGAAGGATCATTTGAACCCAGGAGTTTCAAGTTTCTGTGAGCCATGACATTCTAGCCAGGGCAATAGAGTGAGATTCTGTATCAAAAACAAACAAAAAAGATAGAAGATTTCTCCTATTGCAAAAAGTAGTGGTGAGAGACCAGACATAGATCTAAAAAAGAAGACCGGAAAACCCAAACTTGACAATCCATCTAACCATCTTCTTTTGGCAGAAGGATGACCAATTAATCTTCAGTTTGGATTTTTCCCTGTCTAAAATGTCTATTTTTTTTCCAGATTTATTTTGGCTTTTAAAGAATATAGCGAATGTTTCATTCTGTAGACCAGACCCTTCATCAAGGAGAGTTATGTCCATTTAAAAAAAGGAGAATTGAGGACCAGAAAAATTTAGCTGTCTCTAATATTTTTTAAAAGGATATAGATCTAGATTTTCTTTCCATCTGAGACTAGAATTTATTTCTGCTGGGTAAGGAGAATGTCAAGATACCGGCCAACAGCCTCCTTAATGAAGCTTTCTCCATCAACTCAAGATTTCATTGGAATTTCCTGCTTCTGAACTCTGCAAGTGTTGATACTCTTGAGTCACACAGTTGTTTTCAACTACGGTAGAACCTCCATAGTTGACCATCTCCCTACATTGACTACCTCCTTAAGTTGACCTAATTTTAATAGACCAGACACATGCCACACATATGTATCAATTCAGTAGGCCTAGTTCCTTATGTTGACCACCTCCGTAGGTCAACCCATTTGTTACAGTCCCTTGGGTGATCAACTTACAGAGCTGTTACTATATGTGGTGTCATACATGTTGCTATGCCTTTGCCCATGCCTGTGTCTCTACCTGTTATGCCTCTATACCCCTCCCTGTCCAGCTGCCTAATTCTAGTCAACTCGAGTGCTACCACCACTGTGCAACCTATTCTATGACTAGGAGAACTATGGGGCTCCTTCTCCTAGACACTGATTATGCTTTGAAAATGGCTGTCCTATGCCATCATCACATTGTGCTTTAATGATATTATTTGAGTATCATTTTCCTATTCGCAGTGGGAATGGTACAGCTAATGATATACTGGGGAAAGACACACAGCCACACTCCAAATGCTGCCCCCACCCTTTGCCCGGATGCCCTCAGAACATCCACTGGAGAGAGTGTCTGTTGAAGTGTTCTTGTGAGTGGTCTATTACCATCTGCTATTAATGCTGCTGCCGTCTATATGAATGCATTAATGTAGAAAAATCTGGTTGCCATGGAGATTGCTGTTGCCTTTGCTTTATGTTCGAAAAGGGCTTCCTGTAAGGTCACTTAATTCATTTTCCTAGAGAGGGAGATTCATTAATGTTCACCTCTACCACACCTTGTCTCTTAAATGCAATCTCCCTTCCAAGCACAGATGCTTCAGAAAATCTCATCCTGACAAAATAGGATCAGAATCTAACGTGCTAATCCCCAGTTCTCCTCTTTCAAAGTTCATTGCCGTGGTGAAAACTCTTCTGTGCCCCAATGATAGCTTTGTTTAAGGGTTCTCCACCAGCACATGTCATCCTGCCTCATTGCATCCCCTCCTTTCCCATTTCCTGCCCCTTCCCCACTTGCGGCTATATGATCTACTGTTTTGTGGCTTTCCTCACAATCCCCTCAAACTTCTCTTTCTCTTGTCTATGAAAATCCTAGTCATCATTCAATCCTCACCCTATATCCCCTATGAAACCTGTCCAGCCTAACTCGGACAGTAACTCTTGCAAAACTCTTCCCAGACTCTTATATAAGCAATTATTATATTCACAGGACATCTGTGATGACCCCCGTCTGATTGTGGGCAACATCAGTAACCACCAGCTGATTCAGGGGAGACTGGGGCACAAGCCGATCATCTCTGCCTTTTCCTGTTTGGCTGTTCAGGAGTCACACTGGACAAAGGTATTCTCCCTCCTGTGGGACCTCATTTGGGTTCCACCGTCTTGTGTTCTTAAATAACTTTAGGAAAAAATCAGCCTGTATCTTTCTTAGATTTCCTGAAGGCAGCGATATCAACTAGGTGACTTCCTTTCATTTCATTAGAAGAATTTTCATAAACAGGACAACTGAAATAACTTTCCACTGAATACACTTCTACCCTCCTCAATTCTGCCATTAGCATTTTGCACACGTACTAGTTGATTTCTAATTTCAAAGTTTTATTTAAGATTATAGTCATCCATATAATATAGTCTTGCGAAAGACAAATCGATCAATGGAACAAAATGGAAACCACAGAAGTAAACCGATGGGAAGATAACTAGTTGATTTTTTATTGTCATTTGCAGTGTTTCGACTTAGGATTTTGCATTCTTGTATTCACTCTACCTGCTTGGGTATAAAGCCAGCAGGGGCAAGGAAGTCACTAACACATATACGAATAACAGAAAAGGTGAATAAGATGGAAATAGATTCTTGAAATATTTCTGATCAATTGTAAAAAGTATAAACATTTCTTCAGTATTCAGGTAGAATTCAAGGTAATGAAGTGCTAACTTGATTTGAAACAAACAGCCTTTTTCTCAGAAAAATAATTTTAGAATATTAATGTGTAACAGTCACATAGAAAAAAGAGAATTTCCTAAACACGATTTTATTCAAAATACAGATGAAATTTATACTCCATAGAATTTACATGAAACCTCTAGAATGGACATTTCAAAACAAACCACAGTGGGCCTTATATTTTCATTGGTTTTGCTTTTTAAAATGTCTTGTTTGTATGTTTAAACATCCAATCATGAATATGTTTGTATAGTCCATTTCTCAACATCTAGTTTATGAATTATCTGTGGGAAATATTTAACCGCTGCCTGGCTAGGCTGGCCTAACCACACTGTGTGCATTTAGGATAGGCCTGGTGATTATTATTCTGAGCAAAACTGAACTGAAAAAGCAGAAGTTGTATACAAGATGCCATTCCTAGGACTTTCCCATCCAGACCCAAAGCCAGTGCATTTGGAATGTTTCCTATTGCCATATGGATTTGCCAGGAATTAATTGTAATCTCAATATCTTGATGTGATCTGGTCAATAACACTTTGTTAAATATTTCTGTCTTTCCAGACAATTCCCAACCACAAGGAACAGGAATGGGACCCTCGGAAACCAGATAAATATGCTGGGATATTTCACTTTCGTTTTTGGCATTTTGGAGAATGGACCGAAGTAGTGATTGATGATTTGCTGCCCACCATCAACGGAGATCTGGTCTTCTCCTTCTCCACCTCCATGAATGAGTTTTGGAATGCTCTATTGGAGAAAGCTTATGCAAAGTAAGAAGGGAGTTGACTAGACTGTGGTCAGGGCACCTGAGGAAAGGAAAGCCACATTCTTCTTTGGGAGGGCATTCTCCCAGCCCAACCCTGAAGTTTAAATTGGGTAGGATCCCATTCAGATCCAAGGTATTGCTTTGGTCCTGGACTTGGCTCTTAGAAATCCCAGATGAGAGACAAATCAGTTGTTCTGGTTTCCATTTAAACCATCATTTACTTCTAGGTACCCATTTCTGCTCCTAATCAGCATATCTCATGGCATTATCATCTCATTTTTTCCTTGTCTAATATTTACCTGTAGAAAGAAGTTTCTGTGTGGACTGTCCTTGATCAACATAGCCTAAGCTTAGAAATCTCTGACTATAATCTAAAATACCTCTCTAGAGAAAAGCCAGCTGGTAAAGTCTAGGCAGGAACGTCCCTTGACCTGGATAAAGAATTTTACAAAGATAACCTTACATATTTGCACTCAGGCTGCTAGGCTGTTATGAGGCCCTGGATGGTTTGACCATCACTGATATCATCGTGGACTTCACGGGCACATTGGCTGAAGCTGTTGACATGCAGAAAGGAAGATACACTGAGCTCGTTGAGGAAAAGTACAAGCTGTTTGGAGAACTGTATAAAACATTCACCAAAGGAGGTCTGATCTGCTGCTCCATTGAGGTGTGTGTTTACCAAAAAACAACACTCTATACTCACTTCTTGCAGAAGAGACGATAGATTTAGTAGAGAATATCACCCTTAACTCGGGGATCCACGAAAAGCCATTCATGGAACTTGCAAAGCTAACATACACATTGAACCCCGGTGTGGAGACTAAGAGCTCTTTACTTTCTTATCCTTTTATAGCAGTCATTTCACTGGAGACCAAAGTAGCATCCAAGCTGGTGTCAATAGCCTCTGCTAAATTATTCTTCCCGTCTCTGCTCCTGGATCTGGAGGTTATAGCTTGTTGCACCAATTAACCTTTTGCACCAAATTTTACCACAGTTCTTTTTTTTTTTTTAATGTAGAGACAGAGACTTGTTTTATCGCCCTCGGTAGAGGGCCGTGGCGTCACACTGCTCACAGCAACCTCCAACTCCTGGGCTTAGGCAACTCTCTTATCTGAGCCTCCCAAGTAGCTGGGACTACAGGCGCCCACCACAATGCCCGGCTATTTTTCTGTTTTGCAGTTTGGCCGAGGCCGGGTTTGAACCCGCCACCTTCGGTATATGGGGCCGGCGCCCTACTCAATGAGCCATAGGCGCCGCCCTACCACAGTTCTTAATAATGTACTACAGTAGCTAGTTTGAATCTGAATTGTTTGAGCTGTTACATCACATTCTTTATTTCTTTTTCTTTACTTTTTCTGTGTCACATTAGATTTCAGGATCAAAGTCCCACCTACGTGGGGAGAACTAGCTTCAACCATTCTGGGGTAAACAAATCAAGGAAGAAAAAGAGCTAGAACTTGGGTCTCCCAATTATTCTACCCTTAAGTATCTTTTTTGGCTCTCAGTCTCCCAATCAGGAGGAACAAGAAGTCGAAACAGATTGGGGTCTAGTGAAGGGCCATACCTACACCTTGACTGATATTCGCAAGATTCGTCTTGGAGAGAGACTCGTGGAAGTCTTCAGTGCTGAGAAGCTGTATATGGTTCGCCTGAGGAACCCCTTGGGAAGACAGGAATGGAGTGGTCCCTGGAGTGAAATGTGAGTGGAGCTTTACTTTCACTGCTACCTCTCCAAAGCCCTGTAGTTCTCCCAGACCCATCCCTACAGACTGCTACTGAGATCTCAATTCTCAGGGACAGTTTTGGGCTCTTGTCAGGGAGGAGGTCATTGACCTAGGCAGAGGTGAGATAAAGCAAGCCCGATCCTTATGCATTCTGTTCCTTTGGGAGCCTGCTCACTATAGGAAGTCAATGGCAAACATAATGGCTTATCATTGTATTCTCTATTTGTCTTTAGTTCTGAAGAGTGGCAGCAAGTCACTGCAACAGATCGCAAGAACTTGGGGCTTATCTTGTCCGATGATGGAGAGTTCTGGTGAGGAGAAGTTTTCTGCGCTAAAGGAATTAAGGCTTCTACATGGACCTAGAAGGGTATTACGTACCATCATCATTTCTTTCCTCTACTCCTTTTCATTCAGGATGAGTCTGGAGGACTTTTGCCGTAATTTTCACAAACTGAATGTCTGCCGCAATGTGAACAACCCTGTTTTTGGCCGAAAGGAGCTGGAGTCAGTGCTGGGATGCTGGACTGTGGATGATGATCCCCTAATGAACCGCTCTGGAGGCTGCTATAACAACCGTGATACCTTCCTGCAGAATCCCCAGGTTTGAGTCAGCTATTTTTCTTTGCCTCCAAGTTACCCAATCTCCAGTAGGAACCCAGGTCTCACTTTGTTTCTCTCTGGAGTTATTCTGTAGCATCAAGTCTTCCATTTGCAGCTATTGTGTAATATTCATCAACCAGGATCCCTAAGGATTAGCTTGGATGCTTGTGAAACTAAGCAGACTTGTGTCTCTTTGCAGACACGTACCTTGGCAACATTATCAAATCTGAGTCACCTCTTCTGGCTGCCCCTCTCTTGGCCATATTGCTTGGTATGGCTCTTTGACAACCCCTTTTTTCTTGTGATGGTCCCATATTGGAAAGAGAGGATATGATCCCAGATGCTGTCTCCATTCCTCTTCATTTTTCTTTACTGCCCAACTGTTCTCTTGGGTGTACATTTACTATATTCATCCTCTTTCTCATACAAGTGACCCTTCTGAAACTGATTGTTATGCCTCCTTTTTCTCATCTAGAACCATGTCAATTAAAAAATGTTTTTTTTAATCTCATGCTTTAATTAATTAATTCATTTATTTTTTCTTGCAGTTTTTTGGCCAGGGCCGGGTTTGAACCCACCACCTCTGATATATGGGGCTGGCCACAGGCACCACCCAAGAACCATGTCAATTTTTTTAGGATTTCAATCATTTCCCTGTCAATGACTCTAGACTTTATCTCTTATTACGGTGCTATACCAGGGGACACATTAGGGATCAAGGTGAAAGTAGAAAATCCTAGCTCGGCATTCATAGTACAGTGGTTTCGACGCCAGCCACATACACCGAAGTTGGCAGGTTCGAACCCGGCCCGGGCCAGCTAAAACAACAATGACAACTGCAACAAAAAACAGCCAGGCATTGTGGTAGGCACCTGTAGTACCAGCTACTTGGGAGACTGAGGCAAGAGAATTGTTTAAGCCCAAGAGTTGGAGGTTGCTGTGAGCTGTGATGCCACAGCACTCTACCGAGGGTGACATAGTGAGACTCTGTCTCAAAAAAAAAAAAAAAATACAGGGTGGCTCCTGTGGCTCATCGAGTAGGGCGCTGGCCCCATATACCGAAGGTGGCGGATTCAAACTTGGCCTCGGCCGAACTGCAAAACAGAAAAGTAGCCCGGCATTGTGGTGGGCGCCTGTAGTCCCAGCTATTCGGGAGGCTGAGGCAAGAAAATCACCTAAGCCCAGGAGTTGGAGGTTGCTGCGAGCTGTGTGACGCCACGGCACTCTACCGAGGGCGATAAAGTGAGACTCTGTCTCTACAAAAAAAAAAACAAAAAAAACAAAAAAAGCTCCTAAGCTCCTATAACCTACCCCACACCACCACTGACCTCTCTTCCATTTACAATTCTGGAAAGATTTTAAGTAACAGGCATGTACACCCATGGCTTCACTGTGGGTGTATATAGAGAATTGATCTTTGAAGACCATTGTTCTCTATGTTTTCTGCTTCTTTCTAAAGGGAGGGGGACAGAGACAGAGAGAAAAATCTTATGCCTTTTCGTTTTATTTCCACAATACCATGATGATTTCCCAGATGATGTTCAGAAAGTCTCTGGCACAGGCCTGAAGCTTCCCTAAAGTGATGGTAGCAAAGCATCAGTTCTCCAAGGAAGTGGATCTAGTCCTTCTGCAGGTCACACACCTGGGCCGGCAATAGATCAGACCAGAGTGACGCTTCAGGGTCGAGACGAGTCAAATAAGAACATTTTCTGTCTTCATAGTTTCTGGATGTTTTCGGAATACAGAATTTGAAAACAAGGTGGTGATAATAATAATAATGTAACTTACTAGGAGCTTATTAAAATATAACCTCTTTAACATCCAAGGCATATGTATGAAGTTGTCCCTCAACACGTGCTGAATGCCATAGGAAGAAGTAAGTGTTATGACCTACACTGAACAAATTAATGAAGTATCCAAGGCTTTATTGTCTGATCAACAGCAAGGCCCAAGAAATAACCCAAGGTTCTGCTTCCCAATGCAAAGTTTTCTTTTTGGAAATTTAAGCTGGCTTCCTTGAAATGGGTGCTAACTTAGCTCTTTGATGACCTCCTTCCCTTAGTATATCTTCACTGTGCCTGAGGATGGACACAAGGTCATCATGTCACTGCAGCAGAAGGACCTGCGTACGTACCGCCGAATGGGAAGACCTGACAATTACATCATTGGCTTTGAGCTCTTCAAGGTAGGAATGGCATTTGGAGCAGAGAGAATGAAGGCAAACAGAGTCAAAATTAGGAAGGTTTAGGGTTAGGGGCATCATGAAAAGGATAAACAAACCAGAGGGCCTGTGATCTTCCAAGACAAAAACCATGATTTGAGCAGAATGGGATGTTTTCTCTTGTTTCACTTCCAGGTGGAGATGAACCGCAAATTCCGCCTCCACCACCTCTACATCCAGGAACGTGCTGGGACTTCCACCTATATTGACACCCGTACTGTGTTTCTGAGCAAGTACCTGAGGAAGGGCAACTATGTGCTTGTCCCAACCATGTTCCAGCATGGCCGCACCAGCGAGTTTCTCCTGAGAATCTTCTCTGAAGTGCCTGTCCAGCTCAGGTTCGGTTTCCTTGGCAAGCCCTCCAAACTCCTCTTCTCCACTTTGCCTTCAATCCTAAACCCCTTGACTCATCTCCCTTATGCAGACGCTCAATGAGACAACTTTGTTCAAATCAGATTCAACAAACTGAAATCATGGTGGGAGAAGTATTTCTCAACATGGGATCAAGGGAGATTTCCCAGTGTAGATCTGAGCTTTGGAACTCCAAGCTGCCAATTAAGGATAACAGGCCAACTACCCAAGCTCTTCCACTTATACTATGTATTTTATCTTCTATTTGATTGCGTTCCTCTTTTCTTTACTGCTCCTCTATTACGTCCTGAGTGCTACCATTTCACCCCAGCTCTGCCTGCGCTGATCTTTATCTTCTGGTCCTTAAAGCAAGGGGAAAGAAAAACATGCTCAAAATATAAGCCGTATCTGAGGAGGAATGGGCTAGGTCACCCAGAGTCTCATGATATTGAGCAACAATGCCTGGTTTGGAAGGTGTCTTAGTTCACTTGTGTTGCTATAAAAATACCCAAGGAAGGGGAATTTATAAATAAAAGGGGCTTATGTGGCTCACAGTTCTGCAAGCTGTATAAGAAGCAGGGTGCTGGCATCTGCTTCTGGTGAGGGTCTCCGGCTGCTTCCACTCAGGGCAGAAGATGAGGAAAAGCCGGCATGTGCAGAGATCACATGGAGAGAGATCAAGTGGGGGGCGGAGTTTTGTTTTCTTTTTTAACAGCTCTCCACGGCTAAATAGAGTTAGAACTCATTATTGCGAGGACGTTCCAAAGCCATTTATGAAAAACCTGCCCCATGATTCCACCTCCAACATTAGGAATCAAATTTTGACATGAAGTTTAGGGGACAGAGATTCAAATTCTAGCAGCAGGCTTATCTCATGGAAGGGTGTTCATCAGTGGATAGCATAACTTCTTTTTGGTATTTTAGGGAACTGACTCTGGACATGCCCAAGATGTCTTGTTGGAACCTGGCTCGTGGCTACCCGAAGGTGGTGACACAGATCACTGTTCACAGTGCTGAGGGCCTGGAGAAGAAGTATGCCAATGAAAGTAAGAAATGCAGGAGTGTCCGGAAAAGATAAATTCAGTTGTGTTTATGGCATGTATGGTTGGAAAAGATGGTCACGAATTACCTTATCCAGTGGTATTTTCAGTGTAGAGAAGATGAGATGGATGGTGAACATGGCAGAGAATGGGATGTCAACTTATTTGGGCCAGGCCTACATGAGATTAATTTTTTTTAATTATTTTAATTTTTATATTTCTATATAAAATACGGAAATGGAAAAGGAAGTAGGAGTAAAAGTGTTGAGTCCTAGGTCATTCTGTGCTCAAGTGTTATGTGGAAAGTCCTAGAATCAACTTAGTGAGATAGCTTGCCTATCTAAAAAGGGAACTTTGATCATTGTGTTAAAAACAAATGCCACTTTGTTCTAGCTGTAAACCCATATTTGGTCATCAAGTGTGGAAAGGAGGAAGTCCGTTCTCCTGTTCAGAAGAATACTGTTCATGCCATTTTTGACACCCAGGCCATTTTCTACAGAAGGACCACTGACATTCCTATTATAGTGCAGGTAAGAATGTGTACAGGCCCCTGCCCTGCCCCTCGGGGTGGCTCATATTCTGCACTAGATACGAGATTATCCTAAGTGCCTCACATATGTTTAGGATGCAGAAAGCGAGTTATCCTGTTGGGTTTTTTTTTTTTTTTTTTTTTTTGGTTCGTTTTATGTTCACAGTTTCCACCCAGTATGGACACTGACTTTCTTTTTTCTTTAATTTTTTAAATTAACTCATAGCTGTGTACATTAATGCAATCATGGGGTACAATGTGCTGGTTTCATACACAATCTGAAATATTTCCATCGAACTGGTTAACATAGCCTTCATGGCATTTTCTTAGTTATTGTGTTAAGACCTTTATATTCTGCATTCAGTAAGTTTCACCTGTACCCTTCTAAGATGCACTGATACTGACTTTCTTACTAATCTCCACCCCAAATCTCTGATCCTCCATTTATTTCATTGTGGGCAAAAGCCCACATGCTCACAGATATGTGTGTTAATTCATGTACCATAAAATCCTATAGGGGAAGCGTATGCATTGCTAGGTCAGGAGGCACCCCTGCAGTTTTCCATCATTTCTGACATAATATGTCTGACTAGTGGCTTTTAGGTTACCATCCTACAGGTCAGCATAACCTTGAGCTCTACCTTCTGATTTTTCCATCTTTATTCTATGAGATGTTATCACTCCAACCAGTTACCTGGAAAGGACAGAATGGTCTCTTGGTTTTAAAACAGATCATTCCAAGTTCAGCGGTAGGTTCTAGATGTCTCTGGGCAAAGGCTAATGTCACAAAGGGTCGCTTATCGTCATGCCTTTGATTTGTCTTTCCAGGTCTGGAACAGCAGAAAATTCTGCGATCAGTTCTTGGGGCAGGTTACTCTGGATGCTGACCCCAGTGACTGCCGTGATGTGAAGTCTCTGTACCTGCGTAAGAAGGGTGGTCCAACTGCCAAAGTCAAGCAAGGCCACATCAGTTTCAAGGTTATTTCCAGTGATGATCTCACTGAGCTCTAAATCTCCAATCCCAGAGAATCCTGACAGAACTTTCCATCCTATCATTTTCTGTCAGGTGCCAGGTATTAGCTAAGATTCACAGTCTTTTGAAAGAAATTCACAATAATTCACTTTCCCTCTCTTCTGATAAGTTCCCCATACCTCCCAATCCAAGTAGCATCAGTAGCTACATAACCTATATACCTCCAGCAGCTGGACAGGGGGAGGTGACAGTCCTATCTGGAGATCATACCTGTTTGCCAAGAAAAGATCTCTGGGGCTTCCGGAGGTGAAATTCAAGCAGGACAGCAACAAGAGCCTGGACACCCTGCAGATGTCTTTGATATTTTCAGTTGTTCAATATATTTCCCCTGTAAGGCATGTTGAGCAAGGAAAAGGGATGACCAAGGCCAAGCTGGTCTAGCCTGACGTCCCAGCTCCTGACTGAACACTACAGACTTCCCAACAGTATTTCACCCAGCAGCCAGAACCCGGCTTTAAGTCCCCGACCCTTACTGCCACCACCAACCACCACATCACCACCACCACCACTACCACCTCCGGAAAGTGTAGTCCTGCCTTAACCCAAGTCACCCCCCACAGTAAGTTTTACCTTCATGTTGAGGAAGCTTCCTAGGTGCTTAATCAAGAGCTGGAGTTCAATGGGGCCTGGACAGTGAGAAGGGCCTGCGCTTCAGTTTAATGGAAGCCAGCTGTGGGCCACAAGAGGGAAAAGTGGAAGAAGCTGCAGTGGGAGACACAGCCTTGGTCCCCCACCCATCCACACACACCTACACTCACACACGCGCACATGAGCGCGCACGAACTACCGTTCAGGCAGTCAGTGGGCGAGAGGAAGGATGAATAAGTACCATATTCACCAAAAAGGCGAGAGAATCCATCCAGCCATTGGACGGCCAGTTTGGGGCCCCTGACTGCAATGTGAAACCTCTTGCTGCTGCTAGATTTACAAACAAGCCTGTTGTCCTGTGCCTCCTAATATCATTGGTACTGAGACCCCATCTGGGGGCTGGAGACTTTGATCCCAGCCCAGGCTCCTTAGGCTTTTCCCTCAGTTGGAAAGCTTCACTCCCCGAGGGGGTTTGTTTGCCTCTTGTTTTTCAGTCCTTCTACAGAATGTTCTCTAGAGTAAGTCATTATGGAATGTTCTTCCCTCCATCTTCATCTATCAATAGTCTACCCCTCTTTCAAGGCCCAGCATCAATGCCACCTCCTCCATGAAGCCTTCCCTAATTTCACCCCAAACCCCTACCTTCAACAATATTGCAACGCTTCTGCAATGATGAAAAGGCAACATAGTTGTAGCCCTTAGTCTAGTCCAGCGCTGCATTCATTAAAAAGAAAAATATCGTGTAGCTTTATTTTAGCTGGCTCATCTCCTACCACATTTTCCACTCTGTGTAACTTCCGCGGTGCCTTCACCACACTGCCTTAAATGCACCAAATCACAATAAAGATCATATTCAACGAACTGACCAGTCTTGATTTGAATTGATAGCTCGGGAGAGATGAAGAGAGTGGCTGTCTGTTAAAATTTGTTTTAGAGCCACTGGAGGTGGAGGTGGGTGGGTGGAGGTACTTCATGAAACCTGAGCCCCTGTACAAGTCTGATGGATTTAGAGACCTTGGTTGCTCTCTGATAGTGCAGTTCTTTGTCTGGGAGGCGGAGAAGGTGGGAGAATGGGGAGGGCCTTCTCTTTCATATTTAGCGACAGTTGGGTACTCTTTGGTGTCAGTTACTCCATTTTGAAACCCCTTGATCGGGATTGGACTTGAGGCCAAAGTTGTAGTTAAGAAGCCAGAGATTTCAAGAGCAGATACCCCCAAACAAGAGAAAGTATCAACTCCCCTCTCCCAGCGTCTCCCTTGGAGTTGAGTGGATGTGAAGACTTCACACGTTTGTTTACACACTCAAGCTTCCATCTGCTCATTCAAGGGTAGGTCAAGGGAAACTTCTCTCATTTTCCCTCCCGACGTGAAAGTCGTGCCTCTCCAAGGGAGGATCTTCAAAGGAGTAGTTCAGCCGAACAGTTCTCAAGCGTAGCCCTCCCTCTCCATCCTTGCAACACTAGCCCAGAACACACAAGAGATTTACATATTGTCAGAAAAGAAGAATCCACGTAGATAATGTAATCATTCCATATGGTCACCAGATGGCACTATGATATCACAATTAAGCTCACAGACTCTACTACTTAGCTTTAGAAGAATGGGAATTTTTCCCCAAATAAAAAGGGTAGAAAAGAAAAGGAGATCATGCTTTTAATGATCCACTGTGGGTCAGACTCCATCCTCAATACTTTATATACACAGTTACGCTTTAATGCCCACAACTATATGAAATGCTATCATTATCCCTGATTTTCAAAGATAAGGAAGTGAAGAAACAGGAGACAGAATAACTTACTCATGGTCACTCAGCCAGTAAGTGATGGATTTGGTATAGTCCTATGCATTGGACCCCCAAACCTGGAGTTTTCCATGAAAATCTGTTCCCCCTCAAAGGGGTGGTATCTTACCTACATCTGTATCATCAGCTGCGTACCCACAATACTGTCCTAAGAACTGTGCAAATAGTATTACAAATGATTTCTTCCAGAATCTTTACCTCTAAGTTATACTTCATGCATGTATATAATTTGTAAGTCAACTCGGTCTTCCCAAAAGGAATCAATGCACTAATACTACCTGCATGTTTTTGGTACGGACAACATGAATGGATCTCAAGATAATTATGACAAGTCAAAGAAACCAGACCAAAAAGGATACATATTGCGTTCTTCCATTCATATAAAATCTAGAAAATTCAAACTATAGTGACAGAAAACATGTCACTACTCTATGGTGACAGAAGTTTGGGGAGGTAGAAAAGGAAGAGAAGAAAGGAATACAACAGAATATTCAGGGGAACTTTTTTTTTTTTTTGCGGTTTTTGGTTGGGGCTAGGTTTGAACCTGCCACCTCTGGCATATGGAGTCGGCGCCCTACTCCTTTGAGCCATAGGCGCCCCTTGGGGAAACTTTTGGAGGTGATGATTATGTTCACTATCTTGGAGCTGCTTGGGATCTCAATTATTGTACTGGTTAGATGAATGGATTTTTCAAAATTCAAGTGAGCTTTACTGTGGAGCCTTATAGTCACTTCACTCTATTTCAAAGTTTACATTACTATATCTAAATACATTTTTTTTTTTTTTTGCAGTTTTTGGCTGGGGCTAGGTTTGAACCCACCACCTCCTGTATATGGGGCCAGCACCCTACTCCTTGAGCCACAGGCACCGCCCCTAATACATTTTTAAAATTTCACCAGAAGGGTAGCACCTGTGGCTCATTGAGTAGGGCACCGGCCCCATATACTGAAGGTGGCGGGTTCAAACACGGCCTCGGCCAAATTGCAAAACAGAAAAATAGCCGGGCATTGTGGCGGGCACCTGTAGTCCCAGCTACTCGGGAGGCTGAGGCAAGAGAATCACCTAAGCCCAGGAGTTGGAGGTTGCTGTGAGCTGTGTGACACCATGGCACTCTACTGAGGGCAATAAAGTGAGACTCTATCTCTACAAAAAAAAAAAAAAAATTCACCAGAAAATGGTATAAAATGTGCTTTCCACAGCCATATATATTTTAAAGAACTTCAGAGGAGGAAAATAGTCTTTTATATTTAGTCAGACATTTACTGTTTGTGCTTCTCTTTCTTAATTCCTTAAGTTTCAAGATTCTCTCTGGTGTCATTTATGTTCAGCCTGACAAACTTCTTTAAGTATTTCTTTTAGAGCTGTTAATGACTTCTCTTAGTTTTAAGAATGCCTTTATTTTGCCTTCATTCCTGAAAGATATTTTTGCTGGATATAAAATTCTGGTTTGGCAGTTTTTTTCTTTCAGCAATTCAAAGACATCGTTCTGTTCTCACTTATTTTAAAGTGGAGACTCAGAAGGGAAGGGAGAGTGGGAGGAGCAAGCTGACCGAGAAATTACGTCATGGATGCTATGTGCACTAATTGGGTGAGGGTTACACAAAAAGCCTAGATTTTGGGCGGCGCCTGTGGCTCATAGGAGTAGGGTGCCGGCCCCATACACAGGAGGTGGCGGGTTCAAACCCAGCCCCGTCCAAAAAAACTGCAAAAAAAAAAAAAAAAAAAAAACTTAAATTTCACTTCACAGTATGTCTATTCAACAAATCTGCACCCGTTCCCCACAAATTGATAAAAATAATAATAAAGAAAAGAAAAACTAAAATAAACCTGTTAAAATAATAAATTAATCTTAGAACTTTTAGGAAGGTATTTAAAATGTTATTCTCCACCTTCTGTGAAATCTGTTCAGACAGCAGAGACTGCGAATTTCAATCATTTTCCCTGCTTGTGTTGACTTTTATGATATCCTTAATTTTTTTTAAAAAAAGTAAAAATAAAGAACAAAATTTCCTCAAAAAAGTAAAGACATTGTTCCACTGCCTTCTAGTCTCCATGGTTTCTGATGAGACATCCACAGCATTCCACATTATCGTTATCATATGTACTGTTTGCAAGTATGTGGATTTGGAAAGGAGCACGAAATGTTTGTTAAAAAAAAAAACTGTTTATTATGGTTGGAACATATGGTGTCAATGTGGGAGTTGTGAAAGATGATGTTGGAGAAGAAAATGGGATGCATCATGAGATGATAAGGATTTTTGACTGAACCAATCCTGAAGACAATTGGGAAGCACAGAAAAAATTTAAATATGAATGAAGTTTCTTTTTGTTTTTCTGAATTTTCTTATGGTTCTATAAAGGACATGTAGCACTTTTTTATTACAACAACTTTATTGAAATATAATTTACATACCATAAAATTCACTGAGTTAGAGTGCAAAATTCAATGGTTAGTTGTGCAGCTAACACTAAATCAATTTTAGACAATTTCCTCAGCCCCAGAAGAAATCTTGTACCCTTTGACAATCACTTTCTACTTCCTCCCAACTGTTCTTCTGTCACTCTAGGAAAATACTAATTAATCTAGGGTTTGCCTATTCTGGGCAGTTTCTATAAATATGTGGCCTTTAGTTTCTAGATTCTTTCATTTAGCACAGTGTTTTTGTTTGTGTTTGTTTTTTGAGACAGAGTCTCACTCTGTTGCTCCGGGTACAGTGTCATGGGGTTAATCACAGCTCACAGCAACCTCAGACTCTTAAGCTCCAGCAATCCTCCTGCCTCAACCTCATGAGTAGCTGGGACTACAGGCATGTGCCACCACACCTGGCTAATTTTTCTATGCTTTTATTAGAGACAGGGACTCACTCTTGCTTATGCTGGTCTCAGAACTCCTGAGCTGAAGTGATCCTCCTGCCTCGGCCTCCCAGAGTGCTAGGATTATAAGCATGAACCACTGTGCCTAGCTAGCAGTGTTTTAAAGCTCATCCATATTGTAGCATAAATCAGTGCATCCTTTTCTTTTTTTTTTTTTTCTATTTTACTAAGACTTAGCACTTTTTTTTTTTTTTTTGTAGAGACAGAGTCTCACTTTATCACCCTCGGTAGAGTGCTGTGGTGTCACACAGCTCACAGCAACCTCCAACTCCTGGGCTTAGGTAATTCTCTTGCCTCAGCCTCCGGAGTAGCTGGGACTACAGGCGCCCACCACAATGCCTGGCTATTTTTCTGTTTTTGCGGTTCGGCCGAGGCCGGGTTTGAACCCGCCATCTTCGGTATATGGGGCTGGCGCCCTACCCACTGAGCCACAGGCGCCACCCGTGGACTTAGCACTTTTTTAAAGTGTACAATTCAGTGCTATTAAATATATTCATTTGTTGCCCAACCTTCATCCCCATTCATGTCCAGAACTTTTTCATCATTTCAAACTGAAGCTTTGTATCCATTAAACAAGAACTTCCCATTTACCCTTTCTCCCATCCCTGGCAACTCCCATTCTACATTTTGTCTCTGTTTAGTACCTTATGTAAGTGGAATCACACAGAATTTGTCTGTTTGTGATTGGATTAAAGCTATAGTAACCAAGGTTGTGTGGTTTAGTAGTGTCCCCATAGGCACAGGGAGAAACAAAACAGAGTCCAACTCAGACCCACACATGTGGACGTTTTGTATATGAGAAAGGAGGCATGGTAAGGAGAAGAAAATCATCTCAGTAATCGGCTATCCATTTGGGAAAAAAAATGAATCTTGATTCCTACCCAACACTATCAACAAAAGTCAACTGTAGGTTGAATTAAACCTAATTTTGAAATTTTTTTTAGTAGATAATACAGGAGAATATTTTCATAACCTTGAGACTGAGAGGGATGGGAGAGTGGGAGGGCCAAGTGGACTGAGAAATTACGTAATGGATGCTGTGTGCACTAATTGGGTGACAATTAGACACAATGTATACTAATCATAGTAGTAACAAATGATAAATTGTACCTTGTTAAAATTAAGATCTCCTTTTCATCAAAAGAGAACTTTAAGTAAAAAGGCAAGAATAAAGGGAGGAAAAACATTTGCACTTATGTTACAAAAGCCTCATGTCTAAGAAATGTAATTCACTCTCATAAATTGATAAGAAAAAAGACAGACTCAGTTTGGCGCTTGTAGCTCAGTGAATAGGGCGCCAGCCACATACACCAAAGCTGGTGGGTTCAAGTCCGGCCTGGGCCTGCTAAACAACATTGACAACTGCAACCAAAAATAGCCAGGTGTTGTGGTGGGTACCTGTAGTCACAACTACTTGGGAGGCTGAGGCAAGAGAATCGCTTAAGCCCAAAAGTTGGAGGTTGCTGTGAGCTATGATGCCACAGCACTCAACTGAGGGAGACATAGGAAGACTCTTTCTCAATAAAAAAGAAAAAGAAAAGAAAAAAGAAAGAAAGAAAAGAAAAGGAAAAAAGAAAAAAGACAGACAATATTCTGGAAAAAATGGGCACATTATTTGATGATGCATTTCATAAAAATATAGGCAAATGACCAAGTATATGAAAAGGTGGCCCCACATTCTTAATCATCAAGAAAAAGCAAATCAAAACCACAATATGGTATTACCATGAAATGTCCAAAGTAAAAAAAAGATAATATCAAGTGTCGGTGAGTGAGGATACACAGTAACTAGAACTCTCAGATTCTGCTTTATAGTTACTTTCTCTTTTCTGGTGGATATACCACAATTTATTTATTCATTCACCAGTTGAAGAAATTTGTGTTGTTTCCACTTTTTGGTTGTTATGAATAATGGTTCTGTGGCTATTTGTGTACAGGTTTTTGGGTGGACATGTGTTTTCATTTCTCTTGGGGATACACCCAGGAGTGGAATGGCTAGATCACATGGTAACTCTGTGTTTAACTGTTTGAGTAACTAGAAGATTGTTTTCAGAAGCAGCTACACAAGTTTTCATTTCTCCCTACAGTGTATGAGGGCTCAAAGTTCTCCACATCCTTGCCTACACTTGTTATTATCATCTTTCCTTTTGATTTTTCTATTGGAGTGAGTATTAAGTCCTATCATGTTTTTGTGTTTTAAAATTAAAAAAATTATGCATTTACATGTGATATTGTATAAGATGGTGTTTTCCAACACACATACATTGGGAAATCATTGCTATAGTCAACGAAATTAACATACCCATATCCTCTCGTCGCTCCATTTTTTGGCATAGGCTCCTGAGTCTACTCTCTTAGTAAATTTCCAATTACAGTGCAGTAGTATTAACTATCGTCATCATATCATACATTAACTCTCCAGTCTTATTCATTATGTTAAGTGAAATAAACGGGAGACAGAAAGAAAACTTCTTCATGCACTCACTTATATGTGGAATCTAAAAAAGTCAAATGCATAGGAACAGAGTAGAATCGGGGTTACCAGGGGTGAGGAGGTGAGGGAAATGGGGAGATGCTGGTTAACAGGTACAAAGTTAGCAGTTGTGAAGGATGAAAATTTATCATTGTGTTTTTATTTTTCATTTCTGTGATGGCTAATAATGTGCTTATTGAGAATTCGCACATCTTTTTTTGGAAAAAATAGGTGTTCAGATCCTTTGCTAATTTTTTAATTGGGACATTTGTCATTTATTATTGAGTTATGGGTGTTATTTATATATTCTGGATCTAAAACATTTTACAGATATGTGATCTGTGTTTTCTGTGTTGTCCTTTCTATTTTATTTATTTATTTATTTACTTTTTCTTTGTAGAGACAGAGCCTTATTTTATCGCCCTCGGTATAGTGCCGTGGCATCACAAAGCTCACAGCAACCTCCAACTCCTGGGCTTAGGCGGTTCTCTTGCCTCAGCCTCCCGAGTAGCTGGGATTACAGGCGCCCACCACAACGCCTGGCTACTTTTGTTTTTGTGGTTCGGCCGAGGCTGGGTTTGAACTCGCCACCTTCGGTATATGGGGCAGGTGCCCTATTTGATGAGCCACAGGCGCCACCCAACCTTTCTATTTTTTTTTATGATGTCCTATCAAACATAAAAGTTTTTAGGGTGGTGCCTGTGGCTCAAAGGAGTAGGGCACTGGCCCCATATGCCGGAGGTGGTGGGTTCAAACCCAGCCCCAGACAAAAACTGCAAAAAATAAAAAAGTTTTTAATTTTCATGATGTCCAATTTGCTTACTTTTTCTTTTGTTGCTTGTGGGTTTGGTGTGACAGCTAAGAAACCATTGTTGAATCCAATGCCACAAAAGATATATGCCCATGTGTTCTTCTCAGAATTTTATAGATTTTGCATTTAGATTTAGGTCTTTGATCCATTTTGAGTTTATTAATATATATGCTGAGTAGCAAGAATTCAAACTCATCATTTTGCATGTGGATAATCCATGTGCAACTGATGCTGCCACAGCATCATTTGTAGAAAATGATGTATGGGCACTCTTGCTGAAACCCACTGGGTCACAAATGTGTGTGTTTATTTCTGGGCTCTCAGTTCTATTCCATTGATCTAAGTCTATCCTTATGCCAATACCATGTTGTTTTGATTGCTGTAGTTTTGTAGTAAGTATTGAAATCAAGAAGTTTGAGACCTACAACTTTGTTTTTCTCAAATTTTGCAAACTTTTGCAAAGAAGCCAGTTATGATTTTGATAGGGACTACATTGAAACTTTACATCAATTTGAGGGATATTGCCAATATTAGATAGCATTTAACTTATGAACATTAAAATAAATGTGGGGCATGTATCACTTTTTAGATAAAAGTAAAACAAATATTATTTATTTAAAAATGGTCCACCAAGGCTGGGCACGGTGGCTCACGCCTGTTAATCCCAGCTCTCTGGAAGGCCGAGGTGGGTGGATTGACTGAGCTCCCAGGTTTGAGACCAGCCTGAGCCAGAGCAAGACCCCGTCTCTAAGAATAGTCGGGCATTGTGGTGGGTGCCTGAGTCCCAGCTACTCTGCAGGCTGAGGCAAAAGGACTGCTTGAGCCCAAGAGTTTGAGGTTGCTGTGAGTTATGATACCACAACACTCTACTAAAGGTGACAAAGTGAGACTCTGTCTCAAAAAAAAAAAAAAAAAAAAAAAAGGTATACTAGTCCCTGTTTATGGCACCCCTCTTAACAAGTGTTCCATTTCTCTCTTGTGTTGTTTCTAATTGGTCCTTTAGAGACATGAAAAAAGACTTTGCTGGCTCGACACCCATAGCACAGTGGTTAGAGTGTTGGCCACATACACCAAGGCTGGCAGGTTCGAACCAGCCTAGGCCAGCTAAAACAACAGTGAAAACTGCAACACAAACATAGCTGGGCATTGTGGTGGGCTCTTGTAGTCCCAGCTACTTGGGAGGCTGAGGCAAGAGAATCACTTAAGCCCAAGAGTTTGAGGTTGCTGTGAGCTGTGATGCCACGGCACTCTACCCAGGACAACATAATGAGATTCTGTCTCAAAAAAAAAAAAAAAAAAGACTTTGCTGTGAGAATCAGGCCTGTTCAAGAAAGGGTAGCTCTGATCCGCAGCGGTTCTCAACCTGTGGGTTGCAACCCCCTTGAAGGTCGAACGACCCTTTCCCCTTTCACAGGGATCACCTAAGATAATCGGAAAACACATATTTGCGATGGTCTTAGGAACAGAGACACAGCTCCTCATGTGTGGGGGTCACCACAACATGAGGAACTGTATTGAAGGGTCGCGGCATTAGGAAGGTTGAGAACCACTGTAAGGAGTCTTGGTTTTGGCTCAGCACCTGTGGCTCAACGGGCTAAGGCACCAGCCACGTACACCTGAGCTGGCGGGTTCGAATCCAGCCCCGGCCCGCCAAACAACAACGGTGGCTGCAACCTAAAAATGGCCGGGCATTGTGGCCAGCGCCTGTGGTCCCAGCTACTTGGGAGGCAGAGGCAGGAGACTTGCTTGAGCCCAGGAATTGGAGGTTGCTGTGAGCTGTGATGCCACGGCACTCTATCAAGAGGGACAGCTTGAGGCTCTGTCTAAAAAAAAAAAAAAAAAAAAAAGGAGTCTTGGTTTCTCAGGCTCACTCTTCATACAGTCTTTGGCTGGGTAAGGGAAGAAAAAAAACTATCATTTAACAAAAGAATATTGCTTGCCAAGCCCTATGCCTATCCACAGTACGGTCTTACTCTATCTTTACAACTTTGTACAAGAGTGTTCCTATTCCAATTCGACAGATGAGGAAATGAAAGCTTGTGAAATTGAAAGAATTAGTTTCAATGCACATGGCTCTTAGGTGGCAGAGGCAGGATTTGAACCAAGATTGGTCTAACTCCGGAGCACCTGACACGCCACTGCTTCCATGTTCTGAGAGCAGTGAGAATATAGAAACGAGTGTTCAACCCCCTTCCTTCCTCTGCTGCCCAGATTAGGCAGATGAGTCTCATCTCCTTTCTTTGGATCCCATTAGGTTGTCGAGTTGTTTTTAGATGCTCCTTCCAGATGTTAAGGGGTGCAAAGAAGAAAGTCCACAATTAGTGCCAGAGCTTATCCTAGCTGACTTGCTAGCAAGTCAAGGCACAGTCCATCTCTGCAGAGGAGCTCTGCCCAGAGAAGGGCATTGCCTTTTATTTCAGGGCTGGACTTAGAGTCATTTCAACAAAACTCATACCTTTTCTTTTTGCAGACAGAGTCTTACTTGGTCACACTTGCTAGAGAGCTGTGGCATCATAACTCACAGCAACCTCAAACTATTGGGTTCAAGTGATTCTGTTGCTTCAGCCTCCCACATAGTTGGGACTACAGGCACCTGCCACAGCGCCCGGCTATTTTTCAGAGATGGGGTCTTGCTCTTGCTCAGGTTGGTCTCAAACTTGTGAGCTCAGGCGAGCCACCCTCCTTGGTCTCCCAAGTACAGAGAAAAACTCATACCTTTTCCTTCAGTGTAGATCTTCTCTCATGGCAAGCCAGTTGGGACAAAGCTCTCAATGACGATTGGATAAGAACACATTTTACTGTAACATAAAAGATCTCTGTGTGTCTAGTTCTAGACAACTACGGGATCATTTCCAAGACTGAAAAATACATCAAACCCATTCAGCTCAGACAAGGACTGTGCTTTCCTGAACATCAAATTGAGAAGAGAATAAGCTTACTTTCCAGGATGGAGTTTGACTTGCAACAACTGGAAGGACAAATCCAAACCCCATGGGATGAGGAGTGGTGTGTGACTTCTCTGTCTGATGGCCAGTGCAAAACGCCTTCTTCTTCTCTCCCTCTTCCTCCTTATCTGTCTGCAAGTTCTTGGCCTCAGAACTAATTACGTCATTGGGCTTAATATGCTTTTCTACAGGATTATCATACAAGAGGTCTTTACAGTCACAAACTACAGTCAATGTTATTCATTATCTTTTTCTACTTCTTAGTGAGTTAAAGATCATAAATTTTGATTTCTTTCTTTCTTTCTTTCTTTCTTTCTTTCTTTCTTTCTTTCTTTCTTTTTTTTTTTTTTTTTTGAGACAGAGCTTCAAACTGTCGCCCTGGATAGAGTGCCGTGGCATCACAGCTCACAGCAACCTCCAATTCCTGGGCTCAAGCGAGTCTCCTGCCTCTGCCTCCCAAATAGCTGGGACTACAGGCGCCCGCCACAATGCCTGGCCATTTTTTGGTTGCAGCCACCATTGTTGTTTGGCGGGCCCGGGCTGGATTCGAACCCGCCAGCTCAGGTGTACGTGGCTGGTGCCTTAGCCCATTGAGCCACAGGCGCTGAGCCAAATTTTGATTTCTTGATGTGATTTTCATATGTGGTTCCCAAATCTCTCTATGTATCTATGAGCAGGGGTCATGTTTTATGTTCAGGAAGTATTAGACAAGCTCTTGAACTTGAGCCGAGGATCCACATGAAGGGCGTACACTAAAGCCAGAGGTCCGTCCTAATAGTTCCAGAAAGTCCATGAAAGGGATTTAAGAGGGGAGAATGACTTCCTCAGATATTTTTTTTTTATTTTTTTTTTTTTTTTTTGCAGTTTTTAGCTGGGTCTGGGTTTGAACCCGCCACTACTGGCATATGGGGTTGGTGCCCTACTCTTTTGAGCCACAGGCACCACCCCCAGATGTGTTTTTTATAAGAAACACTCCAACAGCAATGGGAAATAGAAGGGTGCCAAGAATGGAAGCTAAGAGACCAGTTCCTTTGGGCCTTAATTATTTACTTTCCTGGATGACTGAACTATTTCCCAGTAGTAGTGGGGATAAAGAGCAAGGGATAGATTAAGAGATATTTAATGACAATAATCAATAATAAAAGAACTCGGTAACTGAGGAAATAGTAGGGATAAATAATATGAGGAGACATTCAAGGTTGATGCTTAGATTTCTGACTTGGGCGGTGCTGAAAGAGAAGATATGAGGATAGGCTATGATACAACAAATATGAAAATGCATTCATTTTTGAGTGTCAAGTGCCTTTGGGACACATTAGTGGAGATTTTGAGTAGGTAGGTGGATTTACAATATGTCTAGAGCTTAGAGGAGACACATAGGCTGGAGATATTAATTTTGGAGGTATGATATGAGATGTGAGTTAGAAACATGGGTGTGAACAAAATAGACCACATGTAAGGATGATTAGAAGCAAGAATATGAAAAGCGAACTAGAAAAGTGGCAACCAGAAAGGGAGGAGAACGATCAAGAGAGATTAGTAATAGAACAAAAAGGGAATTAAAAAGGAAAAACACTTGTCCTGGTAGAGTTTATATTCAACTGGGAGAGGTCAGATAGTAGACATAATAAATAATGCATTATTAAAAGAAAGGATCAGAGAAAGCAAAATCAGGAGTTCTGGTCAGGGAATTACAGTGTAAATGGGGTGATCAGGGTTGGCCTCAGTTAAAAAAACAAACAAACTTAAGGACGACATGAAAGATGAAGATGTGGATATCTAAAAGAAAGTTGTTCCATTAGAAGGAACAATCTCTGAGGCAAACACATGTCTAAAATGCTTGTGGTATACCAAAGAGCCAGTGTGCCTGGAAAAGAATAAGCGAGAGGGATAATAAGGGAAGTGTGGTGAGAAGGCAAGAGGTTGTACATAGAGTGGAGGGCATTGTGTGATGTCATTATATGGACTTTATTTCTACTCTGAAAGGAATATGGAGCTCTTGGAGAGTTTCGATGTATGGAGAATGTTGTACTGAGACTACAGTTAGGTGTGAAAATGTAGAATCATGGAGAATGGTTAAGAAACTACTGGAGTAACAATCCAAGCAGGGATGAAGATGGCTTGGCTTGGATCAGATTGATTGTAGTGAAGGTGGTGAGAAGTGACCAAACCATACATACATCCATTTACATACACCTACACATACATTTACATTGCTTCTTTTTTATTTTATTTTATTTTTGACAGGGTCTTGCTTTGTTGCCCTCTGTAGAATGCTGTGGTGTCACAGCTCACAGCGACCTCCAGCTCTTGGACCTAGGCAATTCTCTTGCTTCAGCCTCCCAAGTAGCTAGGACTACAGGTGCCTGCCACAACGTCCAGCTATTTCTTTTTTTTTTTTTTTTTTTGAGACAGCCTCAAGCTGTCGCCCTGGATAGAGTGCCATGGCATCACAGCTCACAGCAACCTCCAATTCCTGGGCCCAAGCGAGTCTCCTGCCTCCACCCCCAAATAGCTGGGACCACAGGCGCCCGCCACAACGCCTGGCCATTTCTTGGTTGCAGCCGTCATTGTTGTTTGGTGGGCCCGGGCTGGATTTGAACCTGCCAGCTCAGGTGTACGTGGCTGGCGCCCTAGCCCCGTTGAGCCACAGGCACCGAGCCCCAGCTATTTCTTTTTTTGTTGTTGCAGTTTGGCCAGGGCTGGGTTTGAACCCGCCACCCTTGGTATATGGGGCTGATGCCCTACTCACTGAGCCACAGGCACCGCCCCTCACATTGCTTCTTTTTAATGTTCAGCTTCATTGAAGTATAAATACAATAAAATTGCCTCATTTTAATTGCATGGTTCAACTGTGGGTCAACCAGCTTTTGTATGGACGTGTAAGTCCCACTGCTAAAATAAATGGAAATAGATACATTGCCCCCATCGCCCCAGGTATTGTCTTATGGTTTTAAGGGTATTTTGCATGGCTTTGGCAATGTAAGAAGGGAAAAGACTTGAGATCTGTTAAAGAACTTAATTTCTGCTGAAGATGGATGAGGGCTTGACACACAAATGTGAGACATGAGCTTGCTTTGCAAGAACAAGTCCTGGCCAGTACAGAGAGCACAGCAGGATGCTACCATGAGCAACATGCTGGTGTTAGTGAGCAAAGATTTGTTGCCCTTGGTTAGAGATGGGAGCTGGTGAGCATACTGCACATTTCACCAACTAAGACCCACCCAGGCTTGTGATACTCAGGACTACAGTCTCTAACAAAGGCTGGAGTCTTGTGGGAGAAATACTTCTCTGTATTTGGATTACTGGCCAAAATTCACTTTGAGACATGGCTACTATTGAAGGTGTTTCAGTTGGGCAGGATTTTTTTTTTTTTTTTTTATAAAAAGGCTAATAATAACAATAGCTATTATTTATCAAGTACCTACTATGTGGCACAATAAGCATCTGCATATGTTACCTTTTCTATTTTTTACAACCTCTTATGTATTTTAGCCTCTTTTGTTATTTTTACTTTGTTTCATTTTATTTATTTATTTATTTTTTGCAGTTTTGGCCAGGGCCAGGTTCGCGCCCACCACCCTGGGTATATGGGGCCGGTGCCCTACTCCTTGAGCCACAGGCACTGCCCCTCTTTTTTATTTTAATTATTATTTTTTATGAACTTTTTTTTTTTGTAGAAACAGAGTCTCACTCTATCGCACTTAGTAGAGTGCCGTGGAGTCACAGCTCACAGCAACCTCCAACTCCTGGGCTTAGGCGATTCTCTTGCCCTAGCCTCCCGAGTAGCTGGGATTACAGGCGCCTGCCACAACGCCCGGCTATTTTATTTTGCTGTTGTTGTAGTTGTCATTGTTGTTTAGCAGGCCCAGGCCGGGTTTCAACTTGCCAGCCCGGGCGCCAAGTCATTTACCCTCTTTTTTAAAACTGAGGAAATTAATGCTTAGAGAGAAATAAAATGCAGTTGTAGCTTTGAAATCTTAACTCTTAATCCCGTATTAGACTAAGAAAGAGACATAATTTCAGAGATTCAATTGAGATTCAATGTCATCAAGTCACGCTGAGGCCAAAGCAAAAGAGGCAGGGGAAGCCAGGATGGTACTACCACCCTACTGCAAATGATGATTTCACCTTCATCATTTCATTTTTGTTGGTAAAGCCCATTGCCCAGAGAGTTTCTCTACGGGGGAGAAAATGGGAGTGTGGAGATTCAGGAAGCTGATAGCATATATAGCTAAAGTGGAAACTGCTAGAAACATACACGTTGGCCACCAAGGCATTTTGTAACAACCTTGGATGGAACACTGATACATTTTTGCAAGATGATTACAGCAACTGCATGAAGGGGTGTTGAGTTCTGTTGAGGAACTGGGTACCTAACTAAGGAACCCCAAATCATTGCCTTGTCTACAGGCAGAAGGAAAAATGGAGTAAATCTCTCACAGTGGGCCACCATGTATACTCAAGTCAATAGGAAAACAAGAAAAGTCACAAGGCCACCATCCATACGTTGACCAGCAAAGTAAGCTTTCCTCTAGATCAGCAGTTCTCAACCTGTGGGTCGCGACCCCTTTGGGGGTCTCCTGTATATCTGATATTTACACCATAATTCATAACAGTAGTAAAATTACAGTTATGAAGTAGCAATGAAAATAATTTTATGGTTGGGGGTCACCACAACATGAGGAACTGTATTAAAGGGTCGCAGCATTAGGAAGGTTGAGAACTACTGCTCTCGATAGAGTGCCTTCCTTTATTTCTCCCTTAGAGGAGCCAACCTGTACTTGACCTTGCTCCGGTAGCAGCAGATGCCACTTCAGCTGTAGCCAGGAACTATGACAATGATGGACACTATGCTTGGAAACTATACAGAGTTGGAGGTGGGGCTTCCTCAACTGTGATGCCGAGATGGTGGGAAAACACCCAGTAGAAAATCTGAAGATCTGAGAAATTGTGGTGGACTCAACTGGGTACATAGCATCTTATGAATCATTCAGCCCTGCAGTGTTCCAGGAGCCAGTATTTCCCATCCAGTGGCTCCTGGAAGGTCATATAGATCACACAGGCCTAACAAAAAACTAACATTGCACCCTTTACAGTACAGATATTAGTGCAAAAGACATCAAGGCTTTAGCTTCTTTAATAACCCATGAAGTGAGACAGTTGATATATCATTTGAAGGAAGGGCTAAGGTTGGTGTTAATAATGTTCAAATTTATACAGACAATGAGTGAGAAAAGATCACAGGAGTTTACCACGGGGATAACTAAAAAAAAAGTTTCATTGATCTTGGAATTGATGCCTTTGTTCCTCATATGAACACTAATGAAAGGCAATGTTCTACAGATATTTATCCTGGTACCATAGGCTACTCTGATATCAGTACATACATTTATGCTGTTTGGTACCAGATTAGTACAAGTACACTCCATGCAATTTTGCCATGGGAGAGGCAACTTGCATGGAATTGAAAAATTCATGAATGTTGCTTCTTCTACTTCTTTTTTTTTGGCCAGGGCTGGGTTTGAACCCGCCACCACTGGTATGTGGAGTTGGCGCCCTACTCCTTTGAACCACAGGCACTGCCCATGTTTGTTGCTTCTTGCGTGAACCTTTTGGTTTTGTTTCCCAATGTGGCCATTATGGGGGACGAAACCTTTATTGTTTGGAATTTAGTCATATGGATCTTCCCCCATTGTAGCATCATTTTGATGCTACATGTGTTGGTGTTGGTGAGATTAATGATAAAACATGGAATCCAGATTGTGTTTATCCAAAGCAGAAGACTCTAAATTACAAACTGTGACAATTATTGTCTTTTCCACGATCAAGTTTCATGATAGAAATATCCTGAAAGTAGATGATGATATATGCACTTCTGCTTTAGGTGAAAAACAGATTAACAAACGTAATGTATCTAAAACCCAAACAAAAGTCATTGCTGAAGGTGGTAATGAACCAGTAATACGAGGGATTAAGCTCTTCCTTGTTGGAAATTGTTTGGTAATCTCTGTTCTCTTGAATGCTAGAGGAATAACTATCTTTTTTTTGAGACAGAGCCTCAAGCTGTCACCCTGGGTAGAGTGCTGTGGCATTACAGCTCACAGCAACCTCCAATTCCTGGGCTTAAGCGAGTTTCTTGCCTCCGCCTCCCAAGTAGCTGGGACTAGAGGCGCCTGCCACAATGCCCAACCATTTTTTGGTTGCAGCCGTCATTGTTGTCTGGCAGGCCGGGGCTGGATTCGAACCCGCCAGCTCAGGTGTACGTGGCTGGTGCCTTAGCCCGTTGAGCCACAGGCGCCAAGCCACAGGAATAACTATGTTATTTAAATAATTGAAAAATATCTGAATGATGTCAGCTACATCTATTCAAATATGAAAGAAGTTTTAGCTCCATTTGCTAATGTTTGTTGAACAGAGAGTTTAGAAAGAAAATGTGGAAAACGTGGTGGGGCTATTCATTTGGATCTACTTTAAGGGTTTCAGGAAACAATGTTCGCAGTCTTATTCTGTTGTAAACATTGTTAGAACATAGCTGGGCAGTGCCTGTGGCTTGAAGGAGTAGGGTACTGGCCCCATATGCCGGAGGTGCAGGGTTCAAACCCAGCCCCGGCCAAAAACTGCAAAAAAAAAAAAAAAAGAACATGGCATCGTCCTCCTGTCTTTTAAAGAAAGGAAACTCGGTATTACATGTTGTAAAATTAAAAGTTAGGATTAAAATTAATCCATGCACACTGGGAAGAACTCCTGGCAATGATATTTGAGTTCTGTTTCCCCAGGGGGTCTTGACGTGCCTGAAGAGAAAGGAGGAAATGCTATTACCTAAGGTGGGCAGGAATGGGGACAGGTGGAATTAAGTTAGCAAGGAACTTCTTGATATCAAGGTACTTGGTGGTGGAAGTGGGGTGGTGTGTGATATCTATCCTAGGTCATTACCATGAGCTCTGTAATGTCACGAAATAGCTCCATGAGGTCCACTGCTTTCCTAGTATAGATTTTGTTGAGATAATTGTAGAGCACATGTAGTTGTAAGAACTAAGACAGACAAAACCTATGCACCTTTCATTCATTTCCCCTTAATGATAATGTATTTTTGCTTTGTGGGAATGCCTAGCTCTAGGAAATAAAACCAGGGTATACCAGGTAAAACATCAAAGTACATGTAAAATGGGGCCAAACTTTTTTTTTTTTAGAGACAGAGTCTCACTTTATCGCCCTCAGTAGAGTGCCGTGGCGTCACAGCTCACAGCAACCTCCAACTCCTGAGCTTAGGCGATTCTCTTGCCTCAGCCTCCCAAGTAGCTGGGACGACAGGCACCCGCCACAACGCCTGGCTACTTTTTTGTTGCAGTTTGGCTGGGGCCGGGTTTGAACCTGCCACCCTCAGTATATGGGGCTGGCGCCCTACCCACTGAGCCACAGGTGCCGCCCCATGGGGCCAAACTCTCAATTTCCTTTTTGGCCCTGTGCTGGCTTCTTGGGAGAACATGGCACATGTATAAAGCAATCCTAGATTAACCTCTATGGTAGGGGGTAAAGGGTGACCAAACTTGTTCCTCGGTTCACTGCGGTGTCAAGAATTGACAAAGAAACCATCATAACGAATCCAAAAATGTAGCAGAATGGTTTGATTCCATGGGAGGGTTTTCTGCAGTCAAGTATAGAAAACAAAATGTAATCTACACAACTGCAAAGCGAGTAAGTCACCAGGTGCCCTACCCAGTGCTCTGCTTCCACCAGGGAGTGATGTGGCTATTCCAGATTCAGGTAAGTAGGGCAACAAGCAGAGGAGCAATCGGACAGTGCGCTGCTGCAGGATTAGCAGAGGGAGGTTAGAGTGGTAGTGGGAAGCCAGAAGCTTCCACCTAAATGCCTGGGGGCCAAAGACTCCAGGGATGTGGAGAACAGCCATCCTTTGGGGGACACTTCAGTAGGAGGTGAGGAACTGGGATGAGGCTTGAGGTCCAGCAATCACGGTTGTAGGGAGGAGCTATGGAATAATGTCATCGTTTGAACTCTGCTCCACCAAGTCATTGTGGCAAAGGGAAATGTCTCTTAAATTTTACTTTTTTTAATGGAATGTTATTGGTAAGTGGCTACCACTAAATGTATTTCTACTTCATTTAATAAGTATAGAAAAAAGTTGGAGGAAGTCTGCCAAGAAAAGTCGAAGAATATGAGGTTTACAGTGGGAGAAGCAATGCAGGAAGCGGTGCCCATGGGCAACAGAGAAATTGGCTAAATGCTACTGGATTCCTCGTTCAGTTGCCCACTCAGATTTATACAAAATGTCTCTTTGGCTTTCAACATGGAGAGAGTCTGGGCGAAAACAAAGCTTGCCTGTTAGGACAGTGAACTAGAAAACAATCAAAATGCAATCTTACATTTGGTAAGATATACTATCCATTTGTAAATATAGTACCAGTGTGTATCCACTTACACAAAGGTATAAAATTATGTATGCATGCTCCAGAAGGACCACTATGCCCCTGTACAAGTAATACTGCTGGAACAAACCTCCAGTTTACCAAATCTCTGGTGTTTTTGTCTTGAGTTTTGAGGACTCTGGGGTCTCTGACAAACCTGACTTCAATATGTGCATCCTGAAATTCCAATGAGCTTTAAGGTCATTTAGTTCCATTTAGAGATGATTTTTTAGGAGAAAACTTATATTTAGTAGACATGTCCAGTGTCTGACATCCTGCAGGAGTTTGATAAATGTGTGAGCAAATGAGTCCTCATTAATGTGGGTTTGGAATCTCTCCTGTGACCTCTGGCCCTTGAGATCAGATTTTTTTTTTTTTATTGTTGGGGAATCATTGAGGGTACAAAGAACTAGGTCACACTGCATTTGTTAGGTAAAGTCCCTCTTATAATTGTCTTGCCCCCAAGAGGTGAGTCACATACCGAGACCTCCCACCCACTCCCTCCTTCCCTCTCTCCACTCCCCCTTTCTTTTTTTTTTCTTCAGACAGAGTCTCTCTATGTTGTACTTGGTAGAGTGCGTGGCATCACAGCTCACAGCGACCTTAAACTCTAGGGCTTAAGCGATTCTCTTGCCTCAGCCTTCCAAGCAGCTGGGACTACAGGCAACTGCCATAACACGAGGCTATTTTTTTGTTGCAGTTATCACTGTTGTTTAGCTGGCCCGGGCCGGGTTTAAACCCACTACCCTAGGTGTATGCGGCTGGCGCCCTACCCATTGAGCGATGGGTACTGCCCCACTCCCCCATTCCTGATATCAGATATTAAAAATGCAAATAGCTTTACATGTTCAGAATTTTCCAAGCAGAAAAAAATGATCGAAACCAGATTATTTATTACATATGATTTCTTTTGGCAGTTTTCCTTCATCTACCTTTGAGATCTACCAGGCTTTTGCCCTGCACTGAGTATCCGCATTTGCCTCTCTGAGTTATTTCATATAAAAACCAGATGGAGACTCTAGATCTGAGTCATTTAGTAACAGAATCTGCAGGGCATTTTCTTGCTTCCATACCTGTCAGACAGTATTACCTCCAACCTGTGAAGTAGGTATAATGGCCAATGTCAAGAAGGTGGGCGAGAATGAGACAGGACATAGAAACACCAGCTCATTGATGTTTGTCATTTTTATTTGCAATACTTTAAGTCCAAGTTTCAAACTGCAATATTTTTACACTCAAGACACAGTCATGCACAATCCATATTTCAATTTTCTATTGCTTCAACCACAATTAAAAGAACAATATTGAAACAAAAATGCTTTAAAAATCCGATGCTGAGGTTAGAAGGATGGAACCATACCATCAGCATGTCTACAAAGAAATAACTTACTTAAAAACCAAACAAACAAAAAGACCATAAATACCTTTAATCCAAAGTTACAGAAGAATTTCACTACACATGGTTTACAGATAACACATTTTGACGAAAGTAATGTACCGCCAAATAAGATACAATTCTGATAAACAATGAAAATGTAGATCCTCCTCAATTTTTTTTCCTGGATATTGTGAGTATAGTCTCAGTAGACATCAGTACCCTTGTGATCTGGCTCTTATTGGCTGATGTACTGAGATTTAGAACTCAATCCACTAATAGTCCTAGGATTCTGTGAAAGACTTCATCATCACTAATGAACATAGTATATGCGGGTCCATAAAGCACACCACACACAAGCACACACATTGAACTTGAATTTCACACTCAGGGCTGGTTGGCACTCTGCTGTAGGCAGGGCATTGTGACCATCCACTAACTAACTTCTAGCTAACCCTCTTTGCAGTACTGAACTCATGTAACCGGCCAATCAATCACTGTGGGAGTTGTTATCAGAAATTCTATCTTTGGTTCCCAACAAGTGAATCTGTCAATATTTCTGAATGCTAATAGTATATAAATACATTTTCATTTCTCTCTCTGCAACTTGCAAAGTGGTTAGGTTAACGCTTAGTATGTCTCAGCCATTAAAATGCATTGGTTCTGTCATCTTGTGCCATTTGTAAATTAACTTCTATAAAGCCCAGCACTGCTTCATAGCAAAGGAGAGGCCCAAGTACAGTTCTATTCTAGAAGTGTGACTGTTTTTCTGTTCTAATAGCAAATACTGGCCACAGTGTAAGGAAAACCAGACTTTACAGAGTGGATGGAAAATGAAAACTGGGAACGCTCAACAGAAAACGGACATAAAACAAATACAAAACAACTGTGAATGAATCGGAAGGCTGCCATAAATTTTATCAACAAACCCTAGTATCGTTAAGTTAATTTACTTGAGTTTTTTCATCGTCTTCCATAACTCTATCATTTAACAGCAACATAAGAAACCCAGGCTTAAGCATGTGATATTTTCCATCCGAATAGCAGGTTGGAATGTTAGAGCTTTTGGAAGACTTTGGAGATCATCTAGTCTAATGCCCTTATTTCACAGATGAGGAAATAGTCTTAAAAAGATGAAGTGACTTGCCCAAGGTCACACAGCAAGCTAGTAATAAGGTCCATGTTAGAATCTAGGCTAGTATTCCTTCCATTATATCTGATTTATTCTCTATAACTGCTGTTGATTTTCTCTTAAATACTAAATCAGGTGAACATGATACTTGCCTCATTTCTGGTATTATGGGATAGCATTCACCTGATGGCAGCTTCCAAAGGAGACTCTGATGGCACCAACCAGGTTCTATAAGTTTAAGTTCAACCAAATTAAGTGGTAGTAAATGCTACAAGTTGTAAAGTATACTTGTACACAAAGGTGTGCAGGTGGAAGTGACAGCTCAGCTCCCGCGTTTGCAGATTCAGTTAGATGTTATTTAATATGAGAAACAAACATTCCCAATTCATGGGAAAGTGGGTTATATTCATTTGGTCACTAAAGGAGTATGGATCAGAGAAGGAGTGAAACAAATAAAAGCTAACCAACAGAAAAAAAATCTTTTATGGAAATTTCATTCATAGGAAAAACATTTCTGTTATTTCCAAGGTCCCATTTATTTCCTTCCCAGTCCACATGCAAATATATGTTCAGAATTGTGTGTTAAGTTCACTCAAAATCCCAGGCCCATTAGACTGTCACTTTACAAATGCTGAATTTCAGTCCTCTTGCTCAGAGACTGGGAGATACTTGCATCACTGGCCATGCCTTTCTTTAGCTGAGTATTAACTGCAAGTAGCTCAGAAAAGGACCATAAAATTCAACTGGGATGGCAGGGCTAAGACTCCAATAAGTATTTGTACATTGAGAACGGCCAATGAAAAGCCTTTGAGTTGACTAGGTATCAGGTCTGCTTTTGGTGAATCTAAGTAACATACCTGAGGCTACTACCTCATCTTTAAAGTCCTCACCTGAAGTTTCTTTGGTGAGTTAGAAAGAAGGGAATTCCCCTCTCTTGGTTACATGGTTTCCCTTTCTCTTTAGAAATCGCGACTACTGCATACAACCTATAATTAGGCAGAACAAAAAAAAGCACACGGAGACCATCTTAAGCCCTTAAACTAACAGGACTGTAACTGAATGCCAATAGGCAGAAATAGTCCTAAATATCTGTCCTAAGGATTTCATAGTCAGCTTTTCATTGCAAGTCATAACTTCTATTGAAATCAGTAGGACTTGCCTATTGGTCATTAAAAGAAGAATTCTACCTGTACGATATGCAGTAACATCCTGTTGGACAAGGAAATTGTAGGAGACAAAGATTTTTAACCTTCTAGTCTTTCAAAATTCAACCTGAAAGTCTGCCAAAACCACCCAGAAAGTTGACACCTACAAAAGATGTTATCAAGGGGGCTAATGAAATGGTCACCCCTCTAATCCAAAGGAACCACAAAACAGACACCTGTGTGCCATACGAAAGCAGAGGGCAGCCTGTTTTAAAGCAGAAGAGTGGAGTTGGAGTTCTAATAGTGGCATCTCCCTAGCTTTAACTTATAGATAATAGTCTCCTAAGAAAGCACGTGCCATACCCAAGCATGTGCCAACCTCAGCACCCAGGCAAGTATAAAGCCTATGGAATAATTGTAATTAGCAAATATCTGTGCCCTGCATGCTCTGGGCTCTGGCCAGAAGGAATCTGCTTCTGGCATCTTTTCTATGTTTCTATAGTTCCCTTTCTGATGTTTGTTTATTAAAAAGCAATATTACAACAACATCAAAAAAAATTTTTAAAGAAAAAAAATGTTCACATAATCCCACCACCCTAATACAACTGATTTCAATGATCTGTGTTCCCAGTCTTTGTCCATATACACACTTATTTTTACATAGTTGTAATCCCTGTTTATGCTATTTAAAAGCGATTTTATAGAACCTCTCTGAGAACTGGCAGCCTCATTAGAAAGAAACAACCCACTGAGCAAAGGAATAGAATTATTTACACGATCTTTGAGCTGAGAAATATCCTTTATAGACAAACATCTCAAACTATCAAAACAGTTATACAGACAACAGGAAGCAATTTCATATTTCTTTTTCTTTTAGCAATGGAATGTGCTTTACGGGGGAGGGGTAGATGTGAGGATCAGGTGGTTAAACTCAACATCGAGGTGCAGTTCACAAGCCTGAAAGAAATCTGAGTAACACAATTAAAGAATAAATACTTGAGTTCAAATCTTCTTACATGACTTGGCCATCCAGTAGCCAAAATGGAACATGGACGTACAAATATTTACAATGACACTAGACGAGATCAGCAAGAACGAAGTCATTACCCAACATGGTGACTGATTGCAGGCGATGGTGTCATCCAAAGAACTCCTCATGGGATCATGACAACGCACCGGATCCTTGCTACAACATTAGTGTTCCTTCCTTTTTTAAATAAATAATCTCTACTGTGCTTCTCACTCTTCCCTGACTTTCCCACTGCCCTGTTCCGATCTCCAATCTCAGGACATTTTAGAATCAACATCCCATGATGTGCCCTCATGATCTGAGGGCACACTGGCAACATCAATGATCAGGATAGACTCACCTGTATCAAGATGAGCTAAAAAAAAAATCCAGAGAGAGGGAATAAATTCTTGACCATCTGGAGTCCAAGTTGCTCAAGTGTACCAAATGTGAATCCTTCAGCATCATTTTGGCATGAGAAACAGTTTCTCTCTAATACTTGTTAGAAATATACATAGCTCGCCAACGCAGGGAAAGGGCTTTAGAAGCTGTTCTCAGTTGAAAATTTACATAGATATAAATTTGTAAGAATATATTACCGGAATATATTATCATCAAATCTTGGTACAAATTGGTGGTAAAGAAGTACCTGGCTCCTCACTGCTAATGCGCTGAGCTGAAAGCATCAAAGAGAAGTCACTTCTCTGCTTACAGTGATCTGAAGGAACACTGCTCCAGGGTCTCCAAAATAACGACAAATAGGCCTTTGCAACATAGAAGGGATGCTAATGGATGAGCAGGTCTTCCCAACCAGGTTTTCAGCTTTCTCTCCTGGCAGGGTATAGTCACCAGTGTACTGAATTTTATTTGCATCCCAGGGGTTGAATTTTCTGGCACTATGAGTAAAAATGTAATAGAAACAACTTACTGTTCAATGAAATCAAAAGTAAGGCCTCTCTCTCTCTCATTAGAGCAGTGTGGCTTTAAAAATTTCAGGCCCAGCTACTTTTTTTGCAAAGCTTAACATAATATGTTTCAAATTAATATTATCATTTGATTTTCCTTCCCATTTGTTGTTCTATCCCACTGTGGATATTGTCAGAGGGTTCAAGCCCCCTTCCAAATTTTATGGTCAAAGAAAATAACAGGAAAATAGATAATCTACCAGTGGCATCATCTCCTAAACATAAACACGCGCACCACATGGTTAGCTGAATCTCTAAAGAAAGTGATTTCAATTTAAGAAATGGATGGATGGATGCTTAGATGGATGGAAGTACCTTGGCAGAGAAGGAAAGAATGCCATGTCATTGACCTCTTTCCCCCCCTTGCTGAATGTAGATAGGTTCTATTCAGAATCTTCACATACTACAAATCACGAAGCCTTCTATAGCACGAATTGTTAGCTTGTTAAAGGCTTAGACAAACAACTTTCCAGAATTTGCAAAATTGACAATACACTCAAAAGAGAAAGCATATCCTTTTCTACATAGATATCCTCCAGCTATTTTTCTACTCTCCGAAGATTCAGGAAGTGTCAACTGTTGAATTTTTAATAGATACATGGTGAAATGAGAGTCAACTTTTGATATTTTCCACAAGCCACAAAAGGAATTCACTTGGACTGACATTTCTTGGGATATGATTGCAAGCCAAAATTATTTCCACTGGAGAATTTCAAGATCTTTACAAACATGCTTTTGATATTCAGGAGTCCAGGGAACTAAGTATGAACACGCCATATCCTGAAACAGAAATAGGTGATACGTAGGGGAAATGGGAATGAGTATTTTAGAGCCACATGCTGATTGGGCTGTAGCTTTCACTGACCTCCCCTTTCTTACAGAGTTTAATATTCACTACGTCTCTGTTCTCTAAATCTTTTACAACTGTTATAAATTGTCAAAACAAATAATATTTCTAATAGGGAAATGTTGGTTAATGGGTCTATTTCCTCCTGATGTGCCTGTTTTACGGTCCATATGTTCTACAAGCGCGGAAGAAGATTAAAGTAGATAGATATCCTTACCTTTGTTTTAGGTCCAACACAGATTTCAGTATTACTCCTGTATCTTATTGTACTTTTGGCTCCTACAGAAAAGTTCCATCTTTGTCTAGAAATGGTTTCTCCTATCGAGATTCCCTAGGTTCAGAATCTGGACTCACCATGCAGGCTTGCCACAGTTTCAGCGTGTCTGCCCTCTTTCAGTTACCATGAAGATTAACAAACTGGTTTACATAAATGACAAATCAACTACCTCTAAAGCCTCAGGGTGAAAATGTGGCAGGATTTCACCATTGGAGCTTTATTTAGATATATAGTTTTAAAAGCCCTTCCTGACCATACAAACGCCTCTCTCCTTTTGGAAAATGTCTTAAAAGAAACCTTTTCCAATACAAATGCAGAAAAATAGGTACATAAACCAAGCCACCACTATAGAAGAAGAATAAAAAATTGCAACTCTATTAGGGCATGGACTTTCACATGTTCACACAGTACTTGCTCTGGTTTTTTTTTTTGTTGTTGTTGTTGTTGTCGTTTGCTTGTTTGGTTTTTTTTCTTTGCTTTTTTTTTTTTTTTTTAAAAAAACATTTTGACATCTTTTTTCTGGACATCTAATGACAATGCAAGTGAAAAACATCACATTGGGTAAGGAGTTTCGAAGGAGGTTCGAATGCAAGAGGGACTACTCTCTAACTTAAAAACAAACACAACACTATGAAGAGGAAGTGTGCATCTTTGAGAAACTTTTCTTCTTCAAAGCGAATGCACAAAATGAGGGGATTCACTACTGGCTCTTTCGCTTCACGGTGGAAGTGACCACTTTATGGGGCCACTTCAACATTGCTGCCCTGTTTGGGCTGCGATTCAGGCTTACAAATAAATTACATAATCTGAGGGAGTAGGAAAAAGGCTTATCAGAAGTTTCTATTCATTTTAAAGGTAAGGAACCCCCACCCCTTTCGACTGTCTTTTTCTTTCGTCTTTCTTGCAGCAGAGTTTTATTTCAGTCTTACTCATGAGGGAGATGGTGAGGGGTAAGGCTTGCAGTCCTAGCGGCTGCTGTTCTTAATCGCTTCCTTTGCAGCGATGATCAGAGGAGTCAGGCTGGAGAGAGGCTTGGCTAATTTTAAAAATGGATGCTACAAGAGGAAGAAAAAAAAAAGAGAGAGAGAAATCACTGGAATTCTTTTCTCCAAGTATACGACTTTACATTTTCAAACAGCCTTTTTTTATTAAAATATATTTTGAACACTCAATTGACCATCATTTAGTGAACCGTGGCGCCAGCTTTTGTCTTTAAGGTGTTTTGTCTTTGGTTCGGTGTCATGAAATCTTCTGGAAGCTGATGGGCAAAGCTAGAAACTCTGAGAAGGGAGCTTGTAAAATCTCACTGTGTTTGCAATGGTTTCAGTTTCTCATTCTCTTAAAGTGATGAATTTATCCGGAGCAGATCTCATGCTTGGAAAGATATCTTCCTTGACTACTGAAGAACTTAATCCTGAAACCAATGGCTTCCTACCCGTTAAACCCAATAGCTATGCCTCTGCCATTTCTCTTTTGGTTTTGTTGTAGTACTTGGCGCATTGTTTTCCTCTTTGGGGGCTGTTACATTGACCTTTCCTGGGTCTCCTCTACAAACACGTGACTACTCTTGTTCCATCTTCTTCCCTGGTTTCCCTTCCTCTTTCTACCTCATACTAGAGCTTGGCTTTCATCATCTTGTTCTTTTTCTTATTTAATTTCTTACAGATCTCATTCCTTTCATGTTTCAACTATCATCAGCTTTATGGGGATGTGTCTTAAATCCATTAGTGTATGATGTGATCGGTCTCCTGAGCTCTGGCCCTAGTTCTTCAAGTGCCTGCTAGATATTTCCTCTGGACTGTTTTTCTGTCACTTTCTTTCTTTCTTTTTTTTTTTTTTTGAGACAGAGCCTCAAGCTGTCACCCTGGGTAGAGTGCCGTGGCATCACAGCTCACAGCAACCTCCAATTCCTGGGCTCAAGCGAGTCTCCTGCCTCTGCCTCCCAAGTAGCTGGGACTACAGGC
>CAUYRH010058948.1:0-19480 GCA_963574655.1 Perodicticus potto
CGGGCGCCTGTAGTCCCAGCTACTTGGGAGGCAGAGGCAGGAGACTCACTTGAGCCCAGGAATTGGAGGTTGCTGTGAGCTGTGATGCCACGGTACTCTATCCAGGGTGACAGCTTGAGGCTCTGTCTCAAAAAAAAAAAAATAATAAGCTTATTGTATGTTATAAGCATTTTTATTTAACCTAAAACTTTATTTATTTATTTATTTTGAATCAGAGTCTCACTATGTCGCACTCGGTAGAGTGCTATGGCATCACAACTCACAGCAACCTCATACTCTTGGGTTTAAGCGATTCTCTTCCTTCAGCCTCCCAAGTAACTGGGACTACAGGTGACCGCCCAATGCCCAGCTACAACCTAAAACTTTATTTATTTATTTATTTATTTAGAGACAGAGCCTCAAACTGTCCCCCTGGGTTGAGTGCTGTGACATCACAGCTCACAGCAACCTCCAACTCCTGGGCTCAAGCGATTCTCCTGCCTCCACCTCCCAAGTAGCTGGAACTATAGGCGCCCGCCACAACACCCAGCTATTTTTTGGTTGCAGCTGTCATTGTTGTTTTGTGGGCCCAGGCTGGATTCGAACCTGCCAGCTCAGGTATGTGTGGCTGGTGCCTTAGCCACTTGAGCCACAGGCGCCGAGCCTAAAATGTAGATTCTTTCACCAGTCTTTTGAAGTAGCTTCTTGTTTTTTCTGTAATTATGGTAAGATTGAAGTTTCTTGCCTCTAATGAGTCATCTATGATTTCTTTTATTTTTCATCTATGATTTCTTTAAAGATTTCTTTACAGTGGAGCAGCAACTGAAAGATTTGTGAAACAGGCTCGGCGCCTGTGGCTCAACGGGCTAAGGCGCCAGCCACGTACACCTGAGCTGGCAGGTTCCAATCCAGCCTGGGCCTGCCAAACAACAATGACGGCTGCAACCAAAAAATGGCCGGGCCTTGTGGCAGGCGCCTGTAGTCCCAGCTACTTGGGAGGCGGAGCCAGGAGACTCGCTTGAGCCCAGGAATTGGAGGTTGCTGTGAGCTGTGATGTCACAGCACTCTATCCAGGGTGACAGCTTGAGGCTCTGTCTCAAAAAAAAAGATTTGTGAAACAATCTGAATACAGGATTATTCTAGATGGTTGTAGTGTTTAGTGTTTGCACTCAAAGATTTTTCACCCAAACTCACTTTTTTTTTTTGCAGTTTTTGGCCTGGGCTGGGTTTGAACCCGCCACCTCTGGCATATGGGGCTGGCGCCCTACTCACTGAGCCACAGGCGCTGCCCCCAAACTCACTTTTTTTTTGAGATAGTGTCTCACTCTGTCACCCTGGGTAGAGTGCAATGGCATCATAGCTCACAGCAACCTCAAACTCTTGGGCTCAAGAGTTTGCCTCAGCCTCCAGAGTAGCTAGGACTACAGGCACCTTCTACAATAACAAGTATTTTTAGAGACTGAGCTCTTGCTCAGGCTGATCTCAAACTCCTGAGCTCACTCAATCCTCCTGCCTTGGCCTCCCAGAGTACTAGGATTACCAGCATGAGCCACGGCCCCCCGCTTGAACTTGAATTCTTCCCCCACCCCAAGAGACAGACTTTTACTGTATCGCCCTCGGTAGAGTGCCGGGGCGTCACTCTATAGCTCGCAGCAACCTCCAACTCCTGGGCTTAGGCAATTCTCTTGCCTCAGCCTCTCAAGCAGCTGGGTGAACTTGAATTCTTTCTTTCTTTTTTTTTTTTTTGTGGAGACAGAGTCTCACTTTGTTGCCCTCGGTAGAGTGCCATGGCATCACACAACTCACAGCAACCTCCAACTTTTGGGCTTAGGTGATTCTCTTACCTCAGCCTCCCCAGTAGCTGGGACTACAGGCGCCTGCCACAATACCTGGCTATTTTTCTGTTTTGCAGTTCTGCCAGGGCCGGGTTTGAACAGATCATCTTCAGTATATGGGGCCGGCGCCCTACTTGATGAGCCACAGGCACCGCCCTGAATTTGAATTCTTGATTCAATTCAATTAATTTCAATTCTGTTACATTCGAATAAACTTTAATACCTTTTTTTTTTTTTTTTGGAGACAGAGCCTCAAGCTGTCACCCTGGGTAGAGTGCTGTAGCATCACAGCTCACAGCAACTTCCAACTCCTGGGTGAGTCTCTTGCCTCCGCCTCCCACGTAGCTGGGACTACAGGCACCCACCACAACGCCCTGCCATTTTTTGGTTGCAGCCGTCATTGTTGTTTGGCAGGCCTGGGCTGGATTCGAACCTGCCAGCTCAGGCGTATGTGGCTGGTGCCTTAGCCTGTTGAGCCACAGGCGCCAAGCCAACTTTAATACTTTTTAAATAACACATATACTATGAAATCAGTTAAAATACATATTATCTATGTACCTGTTTATCATTGTAGCTATATGAAGGCATAGAAAGATATTTAGAGACAATTTAATGACAATGACACAGTTGGGCATGGGGCAAGGAGAGAGAAGGAGGGAGAGAGTGAGGGAAAGAAAACAAAAAAAAAAAAAAGGAAAGATAATAGTGACTAACTCTCACATAAATTGGATTCAATTTTGACTAAAGTACATTACTTAAACATTAATTTTTAATTCAACTTGTCAATATGTTGTTTAGGATATGGCATCCTCATTTATAAGTGAAATATGTTTGTAATTTCCCTTTATAACAATATATTTTCTCCAATCTCAATATCAGCTATATCCAGATCAAGTAGAATGATTTTTAAATATTTCTTCTTTTTTTATTGTCTATAAGATTTGGCATGATCTGTTTTTTGAAACTCTCTTTTACTTTTATTTATATAATATTGCTTGTCTATTTTTTGAGACTTTGGAAAAAAAAATAAGTTAACTGATGACTTCATAATGAACCTCAGAGTCAAAGCATTCTATAATAGACATACTCTTATTTAACAATATGAGCGTTACTTTCTTGGCATTATTATTATTAATATTGCTTAATATTTTTTTTTTTTTTTGCAGTTTTTAGCCAGGGCTGGGTTTGAACGCTCCACCTCTGGCATATGGGGCCAGCGCCCTACTCCTTTGAGCCACAGGAGCCACCCAATATTGCTTAATATTTTGATGCTATAATTGTCTGTTTTCTTTTCTGAATGTATTTATCTTCGTTCATTCTTTACATGGTTTTTGTTTCTAGTCCTTATCTTAAACATTGATATTGTTATTAAATGTTAAGCCTTTTAAATTCTGTGAAGGCAAAAAGTGGAAACCTAATTAACAAATTAGGTTAAAATTTTAGGTTAACAAATTAGGTAAACAGGTTAAACAGGTAAACAGGTAAAATTAGGTTAACAAATTAGGTAAAAATAGAATAAAATAAAAAAATAAAAGCGGCGCCTGTGGCTCAGTGAGTAGGGCACCGGCCTCATATGCCAAGGGTGGCAGGTTCGAACCTGACTCCCTGGCCAAACTGCAACAAAAAAGTGAAAAAAAAAAAAAAAAGAAAGATATTTAGAATGATGTTATCCAAGCGTTAATATTGTCTGTTTTTAGATGGTGAGATTTAGTTGTTTGTGTTTTTTAATTTTCCCTTAGTTTTATTGAGGCATAATTGTCAAATAACAAAATTTAGAAAGTTTTTTTTTGCATTGCTTATTTACAGTGAAAATGTATTATTTTTCAGAAACAATAAACTGATAGTTCCTAAAACAAAACATAAAACAAACCTTCAAAACATCAACATAGCACTTATTCCATTCTGCACACAACAGAAGATGCTGTGAATGCACTGATTTAAAAATAAAACAAAAAATGCAGGTTCCTGCATTTGAAGGGCTTAAAAAAAAAAACAAAAAACCTTCAACGCTTCTTTCTCTAGTCTTCAGGATAAAGTTCAAGCTTTATCTTCCTTTACTCTCCCTTTTAACAGAGTTGGTCTCTCTGTAAGGAGAATTCCTTGAAAATTTCTACCTCTGCTGCTTTTGCCCAAATCATTTTTACCATCTAGAACAGGCTTGCCATTTTTATTTGACTTAAGCAAATACAACCCATCCCACAAAGCTCAATTCCTAGCCCATCTCTTTCATTGGTCTCCCCAGATACCCCCAATATGTCTTAATTAAATGGTTAAAAGTATCCATGTAGAGAAGTACCAATATAGAGAGTTCTTACTTCCTCTGGATTTAGTTCTAAGAGGAACTATATAGTGGGAGACAAGGAAAGTTCTCTCAATTTAAGTCAATTCTAGATTGTTACTAATAAGGAGCTTCTTGAGTGTATTCAAATAAGTAATAAGAAGTGAGAACTTCTGTGCTGGGACAGCCCTTTGAGGAACCCAGCCCCAAGACGCTGCTGTGAGGAACAGGACTGAAGACACTCTGCAGCCCTTGGGGTGACGCTTAGAGGGTGCCCACTGCTCAGGCCTCCCCAGCACCTCTCTCCAACCAAATTCTCCCACCTCCACCATTCTGAGTCCCTCTATCACCATGAGAGGTGGGGCCTCACTCTAAGGCCTTCGCTATCAGAACAGTGGCTCTGGCAAAAGCCACGCTACAAGCTGCCAAGCCCTCCCCTCCCCCCATTTCTGCGGACCCTGTGGCCAGGTGCTCTTCCCTATCCACAGCGGGGTGTGTGTGTCTGTGTGTGTGTGTTCCAATAAAGTTTGTACACTTTCTTTAAAAAAAAAAAAGAAGTGAGAACTTGAGCGGCACCTGTGGCTCAGTGGTAAGGGCGCCATCCCCATATACCAAGGGTGGTGGGTTAAAACCCAGCCCTGGCCAAACTGCAACAAAAAAATAGTTGGGCATTGTGGAGTGCACCTGTAATCCCAGCTACTCGGGAGGCTGAGGCAAGAGATCGCCTAAACCCAGGAGCTGGAGGTTGCTGTGAGCTGTGAGGCCACAGCACTCTACTGAGGGCAATAAAGTGAAACTCTATCTCTACAGAAAAAAAAAGAAGTGAGAACTAGTAAAGCCTGAATATCCAGGTAAACTTCAAAGAGTACAGAAAGCTAATAAGGTGCATATCAGTTCCCTGAATAGAAGCTGTAATTCAGAGAACAACGGGAATATAAGGATGCCCACAGGTTTCAATTTTCTTTTTTCTTTCTTTTTTTTTTTTTGGGGGGGGGGGGCATCCATACTAATACAATTAATATTTTTGGCTGAAGAAATAAAAACACTTTTAATAGATTAAGAAATTATAATATGGGCTCGGCGCCTGTGGCTCAACAGGCTAAGGCGCCAGCCATGTACACCTGAACTGGCGGGTTCGAATCTGGCCCCAGCCCGCCAAACAAAAATGTCAGCTGCAACCAAAAAATGGCCGGGCGTTGTGGCGGGCGCCTGTAGTCCCAGCTACTTGGGAGGCGGAGGCAGGAGACTCGCTTGAGCCCAGGAATTGGAGGTTGCTGTGAGCTGTGATGCCAGAGCACTCTATCCAGGGTAACAGCTTGAGGCTCTGTCTCAAAAAAAAAAAAAAAAAAAAAAAAGAATAGGGAAAGAATTCAGAAGAGCAAAATAAAAATTTTCATTCCAAATTAATAATTAATAAGTTCGAGATCTAAAATCAAAGACACAAAAATCATAACCAGGAAGGCCAAAAGTTCATTTTTATTTAATTTTAATTTTTTTTTTTGTTTTTTGAGATAGAGTCTCACTCCATTACCATGGAGTACCATGGTGTCACACAGCTCACAGCAACTTCCAACTCCAGGGCTTAGGCGATTCTCTTGCCTCAGCCTTCCGAGTAGCTGGGACTACAGGCGCCTGCCACAATACTTGGCTATTATTTTGTTGCAGTTTGGCTGGGGCTGGGTTTGAATCCACCACTCTCAGTATATGGGGCCGGTGCCCTACCCACTGAGCCACAGGCACAGCCTCAAAAGTTCATTTTTAAAAACCCACCCAAAACAACATAAAACCTCAAACCAGCCTTATCTGAACAAATACAGCACATAAGATCTCCTTATCAGCTATGGGAGGTGAACAAGCAGTATCTCATGTACAAATGAGGACAGTGAGGCAAAGCAAAGAAAAGCTACAAACTGAGCTTACTAAAGAAAAAGAATAAGGTTCACATTTACAACCTCTGGGCCCTAACCCAGACAAGGGGAAAATCTGTATTATCAGGGGAAATAGCAGACCTCAGTCTTGCCATTTCATTTAAATATTCTTACACTCATCTCCTCAAAAGCCATCTTATTAGTGCTGATGACCGAAAAATAATATAAATACACCCTTGCATTTATGGTTTGTGTGTATGTGTGTGTGACAGGTCTCTCTTTGTTGCCCTGGCTAACCTAAGTGCAACCTCAAACTCCTAGGTTAAAAGGATCCTCCTGCCTCAGCCTCCCAAGTAGCTGAAACTATAGGTGCAAGCCACCATGCCTGGTTAATTTTTTTATGTTTTGTACAGATGGGGTCTTGCTCAGGCCAGTCTTGAACTCCTGAGCGCAAGTGATCCACCCACCTCAGCCTCCTAAAGTGCTAGGATTACAGGCGTAAGCCACTGTGCCTGGCCACAGGGTACAGGCATATCTGTTCCAGTAGAGTCAGCCAGCTTTCCAATTTACATATTTACCCTGAGGTATGAGAGTTTCAATTGTTCCGCATCCTTGCTATCACTTGCTATTGTTTATCTTTTTCATTTTAGCCATTCTGCTTTACATTCTGGTTTTGAATTTTTCTAACAACTAATGAAGTTCATCATATTTTCTTTTTTTCTTTTTGAGACAGAGCCTCAAACTGTCACCCTGGATAGAGTGCGGTGGCATCACAGCTCACAGCAACCTCCAATTCCTGGGCTCAAGCGAGTCTCCTGCCTCCGCCTCCCAAGTAGCTGGGACTACAGGCCCCGCCACAACATCCGGCCATTTTTTGGTTGCAGCCGTCATTGTTGTTTGGTGGGCCTGGGCTGGATTCGAACCCGCCAGCTCAGGTGTATGTGGCTGGTGCCTAAGCCCATTGAGCCACAGGCACTGAGCCACAGCACATTTTCTTATGTTTGCTGTTTATAGAGGTATCCTCTACTGTGAGGTGTCTCTGTTCAACTCTTTTCCCCATTTTTATATTGTGAAATCTGCTTTTTTCTTATTGATTTATACAAGTTCTTACAGGGTTTTTTTTTTTTTTTTATTAACCAAGTTTGGTAATTTGTGAGTATCACTAGAACTATTTCTCTCAAAAATCAAAAGTTTAGGCTCAGCGCCTGTGGCTCAAACGGCTAAGGTGCCTGCCATATACACCTGATCTGGCGGGTTTGAATCCAGCCTGGGTCCACCAAACAACAATGATGGCGGCAACAAAAAATAGCTGGGCATTGTGGCAGCTGTTATAATCCCAGCTACTTGGGAGGCTGAGGCAGGAGAATCGCTTGAGCCCAGGAGTTGGAGGTTGCTGTGAGCTGTAATGCTATGGCACTCTATCCAGGACAACAGCCTGAAGCTCTGTCTCCAAAAACAACAACAACAACAACAACAAAAGTTCACTGTATTTCAGGCAGCGCCTATGGCTCATCAAGTAGGGTGCTGGCCCCATATACCGAAGGTGGCGGTTTCAAACCCGGCCTCGTCTGAACTGCAAAAACAGAAAAATAACTCGGCGTTGTGGCGGGCGCCTGTAGTCCCAGCTACTTGGGAGGCTGAGGCAAGAGAATCGCCTAAGCCCAGGAGTTGGAGGTTGCTGTGAGCTGTGTGTGACGCCACGGCACTCTTCTGGGGGCGATAAAGTGAGACTCTGTCTCTACAAAAAAAAAAAAAGTGTACTGTATTTCATACAGGTCTCTATCATTCACTGGGCAAAACAAAACCACAAATGAAGCTCATATTTCAATTTTTAATAAATTATAATATTTCTTCTTCTTTTTTCTGCATGTCCATATAACAATACATATTCCAATTTTTAAACAGTAGTTCCAACCTTTGATTCTATCATCCTGAGGCCCTGCTTCTAAGAATAGTAGGATGCACTGACATCTAGGTTCCACTAAAAACTGAAAATGATATTTCCAATTTAATAGGAACGAAAGTGTGGGGATAGAGGAAGAGAGAAAGCAATACTTTTCCTGGGATGAAAGCCCCTACAGCACACAGGCTGCTTAGCCTGTAAATGGAAATTCCAGATAGCCTCTGAATAGAATCCTTTTCCACCTTTCAAATAATTTACAGATTAATGTCAGCTAAACTTAGTAACTTCTCCCATTTGTCTATGGCATGGAGATTCTTGGCAGGCTTTCCCTGGTCATTACAGGCCTTCTCATAGATCCTTGAAATATGATGTGGCCATCAAAATGTCAGCACTTACCTGCTGCCCACACTCTGGACATATGGACTAACTCATGGGTCAGTGACTGATAACATGAGGAAAAAAGGATCAGCTTTAGATCTGATTCAAGAATAAACAACTGGCAGTTCCCATGTTCTTGATAATAGAAGATAAAAATGATAATGATGGTCAATTCCATGGCCATATCAGGAGCTATCTAAAGAGACAGTCCCTTCCAAAGCAATCACATAGAGTGAAAGAAGCAACATTAGTAAATAGGAGCACCTAAGCAGTGGAATAGCAGTAATTCTGCTGATGAAAATGCCTATGTTCAGAGATCTTTGGCTCAGCGCCTGTGGCTAAGCAGGCTAAGGCACCAGCCATGTACACCTGAGCTGGCGAGTTCGAATCCAGCCCGGACCCACCAAACAACAATGACGGCTGCAACCAAAAAATGGCCGGGCGTTGTGGCAGGCGCCTGCAGTCCCAGCTACTTGGGAGGCGGAAGCAGGAGACTCGCTTGAGCCCAGGAATTGGAGGTTGCTGTGAGCTATGATGCCACAGCACTCTATCCAGGGTGACAGCTTGAGACTCTGTCTCAAAAAAAAAACAAAAAAAACAGAGATCTTCAATGATTCCCCACTTCTCAGTTAAGCAGAATAACAGAATTTAAGGAAGCAGACATCCAGTCCACTTTCTTTCTTTTTTTTTTTTTTTTGTAGAGACAGAGTCTCACTTTATCACCCTCGGTAGAGTGCTGTGGCTCACAGCTCACAGCAACCTCCAACTCCTGGGCTTAGGCAATTCTCCTGCCTCAGGTTCCCTAGTAGCTGGGACTACAGGCGCCTGCCACAACGCCCAGCTATTTTTTTTTTTTTTGCAGTTCGGCCGAGGCTGGGTTTGAACCTGCCACCTTTGGTATATGGGGCTGGCACTCTACTCGCTGAGCCACAGGCGCCGCCCCCAGTCCACTTTCTATCTGATATTTGTGTGTCTATGTATGTGTTGAAACTAGGTTAAGAAAGGTTAAATCACTTATTCAAGATAACATACTAAAATCATGACAAAGCCCAGTCTATATCTCAAGTCTTCATACTTCTCAATAGGTATCTTTTAACTATACCTAGCAACCTTCTTTAGTTGGTGTTTAAGGCCCTATATAACACAAATCCAACCCTACCTATTTACCTTTCTTTCTCAATGGATTCCTTGCTCTTCCCCCAACTCTAGATTGTCCTCCCTCCATCCTTTTGACATTCCTTTACCTCCGTCCTTTTGACATTCTTTGGGCTAAAAGATTAGCCCACAAAGATTAGCCTTTACCTTTCCAAAATAGTACTTGACATTCATCAAATGTGATTATATTTTTATTCCACAAAGTACCAAAAAGTATGCAAAAGCACCAAAAGACATTCAATAAAAATTTATTGAAGTGATTCTTTAGGAGAGAAACAAGAGAGATTTTCCCAAAATCAGAAGTACAGGGATATCTCTTAATATTATTTCACTGAGGAGACCACATATAAAGCAAATACTTTCTCAGGCATATGAAACCAAGGATGCCAATTCATAGAGAAAAGGAAATCTTTAACAACAGGGGTAGAAGGAAACTAGGGATCAGAGGACAGCTCTATCATTTTATAGGTAAAAGAAAATGAACCAAAGAACTCTATTTGCCCAAGTTCACAAAGATTTATTTATTTATTTAGAGACAGAGTTTCACTATGTTGCCCTGGGTAGAGTGCCGTGGCATCACAGCTCACACAGCTCACAGCAACCTCCAACTCTTGGGCTTAAGCGATTCTCTTGCCTCAGCCTCCCAAGTAGCTGGAACTGCAGAAGCCTACCACAACACTTGGCTATTTTTTGGTTGTTGTTGTCATTGTTGTTTAGTAGGCCCAGGCTGGATTAGAACCCACCAGCTCTGGTGTATGTGACTGGCGCCCTAGCTGCTGAGTTACAGGCGCCAAGCCCACAAAGATTTAGATTTTAGAACACAAAAGCACCTTTTGAGATTCTGGTGAGATATGGATCATCTTCCCAGCAAAGTGTATATGTGTGTGTGTGTGTATGCACACAAATAATTCTACATATAATTTCACAGGGTCCATCCATCTCCTGAAGCCCATTCCTGGATCGTAGATCAGAATGCTTGATCTCAATCCCTCTTGGACCAACATCTTGCATTAAAAAAATTGGGGTTGGGGTGGGGCCAGGTGCAATGGCCCATACTTATAATCCAGCCAGGTCACACGTGGGAGGAGGATTGCTTAAGGCCAGGAGTTTGAGACCAGCCTGGGCGACATAGCAAGACTCTGCTTGTACAAAAAAATAAAATTAGCCAGGGAGAGATGTTTGTGGTCCCAGCTGCTGAGGAGACTGATACTGAGGAGACTGAGGTGGGAGGATTGTTTGAGCCCAGGAGTTTGAGGTTACAGTGAGCTATGATCACACCACTGCATTCTAGCCTGGGCAACAGGGAAAGACCTCATCTCTAAAAAACATTTTTTAATTTTTTTTTTTTTTTGAGACAGAGTCTTGCTTTGTCGCCCTGAGAAGAGTGCCATGGCATCACAGCTCACAGCTCTTGGGCTTAGGTGATTCTCTTGCCTCAGCCTCCCGAGTAGCTGGGACTACAGGCACCCGCCACAATGCCCGGCTATTTTTTTTTGCAGTTTGGCCAGGGCCGGGCTGGAATCCGCCACCCTTGGTATACAGAGTTGGTGCCCTACCTACTGAGCCACAGGTGCCGCCCAGAACATTTTTTATTTTTAAAAAATAAAAAATAAAATAAAATAATTTTTAAGAGACAGGGTCTCACCCTGTCACGAAGGCTGGCCTCGAACTCTGGGGCTCAAGAAATCCTCTCATGTAGCTGAAACTACAGGTATGTACCACTATGCCTGACTTGTATAAAATTTCATAAATTTACTTATAACCACATAAGGAACTTTTTCTTACATATAATCCTAGTTTGAAGATTATGTTCCTGAATTTTAGTATTCTAAGCATTGACACTCTTTATTTCATTCCTCTCTGAAATTTTTCACATTAGAAAACATCTTTCTTAGATGCTGTAACCAGAACCATGTAAGGCATTCAGGGTCTTGGCATGCTGTAATTTTGTTTTCAAAATCTTATAGGGTGAGGCCCACAACTGTGAGGACATCTTTACCCATAAAGCAAATAAGTAATCAGAGAATAGTCCACATTCCTGAAATCAGGATTCAGACAATAAAAGGCCAATAAATCATAAATATATTTTAGATTTTCCTTGAAGTATATATTGGCTTAAACTTAAATCTCATATACCATTTTTCTGTCTGGATACATTTTTACAAGTTATTTTATTCCTATTAGAAGAACTCAATTACATACGAAGATGGAGAACTCATTATGTGTTCTCCAACGCAGAGTGGCTTTGGAGGCAAAAAGACCAAGATTCGAATCCTAGTCATAATATAATCATAGCAAATAAACTTCTCTAAGCCGCAGTTTCTACACCTATAAAATGAAGAAGAAAAAACCCTACCTCATACACTTGAAAATTAAATAAAACAACGTATATGAAACATTTAGTTAAGAACAGCTAAGAATATTTTTGAAAAAGCTAAGGACTAGGAGGGTACTTGCTCTGTATATTAAAATTTATGGCCAGGCACAGTGGTTCATGCCTGTAACTCCAGCACTTTGGGAAGCTAAAGTAGGAGGATCACTTGAAGCCAAGAGTTCAAAACCTAACTGGGCATGACCCCATACAAAACCCCATCTCTTAAAAAAAAAAGACAGAGTCTCACTTTATCACCCTCAGTAGAGTGCTGTGGCGTCACAGCTCACAGCAACCTCCAACTCCTGGGCTTAGGCGATTCTCTTGCCTCAGCCTCCCAAGTAGCTGGGACTACAGGTGCCACCCCCCCAAAAACTTTTTTTTAAATCGGAAGTTGTAACACATGCCTGTAATACTAGCTACTCAGGAGGCTAAGGCAGGAAGATCAATTGACCACAAGAGTTCAAAGTTGTAGTGAGCTATGATCACATTATTACACTCCAACTTGGACAACAGAGCAAGATCTCATCTCTAAAAAATAAATACATAAAAATAAAAACAAAAATCATCATGAAACAAAAACAACAATGGCTAATTTTTCTATATTTTTTAGTAGAGATGGGGTTTTGCTCCTGCTCAGGCTGGTCTCAAACTCCAGAGCTCAAGCAATCATCCCATCTTGGCCTCCCTGAGTGCTAGGATTACAGGCATGAGCCACCATATCCAGCCTCCTTCACAATTTTAGTGCCATGTCTTAGCCTGAGGAACTGAGACTCCATGTTGTGAGCTGCCTGAAAATATGATAAGAAGAGGCTGGGAGACACCTTAATCCTTAACCTGTTCTACTCTGGTATAGCAGCATCCATATGGAAACAACCTCAATTATACATTAGGTAGTGATAATAGTCAGGAATCATTGAGATTTTCTAAGATTTCAGGTAAACCATGTAAGGCTTTTCTAGGAGAAATGTGTTATAGATATTAAAGTCATTTTATATTGGGGTCATTTATGGTCAACTGACTTTGACGACCGTGCCCAGACCATTCAATGGAGAAAGAATTGTTGGGCCTGAGACTGGCCAGATCTCCAGCCCTGGTCTATCTAATTGTCCAGGCGTGGACTGCTGTGCTACCTTGCTCAGGATCAACTCCCCTTAGGTGCAGAAGGGCAATTTGTCTTAGCAGGAGAGAGAGTGAAAGAGACACAGTCTTTGAAGGAGAGACACAGTCTTAGTAGGAGAGTGAATCTTAGCTGTCTTCATAGAAGGGCACCAAACATGCGCCCTCCGAGCAGAAGCAAAAGAGTTAGAGTGAGCAACTCCGTGAAAGAATGAATATGCAACAGGTGTTTCTTATAATTACAGAGAATTCAAAACGTAACTCTCGCTTCTCCTTCCCTTGAATCATCTGGTCTCCTACAGAGAATTGTCTTTTCAAAGAGTAATGGTGAGACAACTAGATATCTACATGCAAAAGAACAAAGTTGGACTCCCTATCCTATGTCATTGGATCAAAGATCTAAATGTAAGAGCTAAAACTATAAAACTCTTTAAAAAAAAAAAATAGGTGTAGGGGCGGTGCCTGTGGCTCATCGAGTAGGGCTCCGGCCCCATATACTGAAGGTGGTGGGTTCAAACCCAGCCCCAGCCGAACTGCAAAACAGAAAAATAGCCGAGCACTGTGGCAGGTGCCTGTAGTCCCAGCTACTCGGGAGGCTGAGGCAAGAGAATTGCCTAAGCCCAGGAGTTGGAGGTTGCTGTGAGCTGTAAGGCCACAGCACTCTACCTAGGGCGATAAAGTGAGACTCTGTCTCTACAAAAAAAAAAAAAAAAATAGGTGTAAATTTTGAACCAGGATTTTTCAACCTTGGCACTAGTGACAGTTTGGGCTACATAATTTGTTGTTGAAGGAACTGTCCTGTGCATTGCGGGAGGTTTAGCAGCTTCCTTCCTGGCTTCAATCCATTAGATACCAATAGCACACCTCTCTGCAAGTTGAGACAATCAAAAATATCTCCTGATATTATCAGATTTCCTCTGGAGGGCAAAATCATCCAGTTGAGAATCATTGTTTTAGACTAATTTATGATCCTTATCTTCCTCCCTTGCAAAATTACCAATGTCTACATTATAATTATATGAATGATTATCTGCTTAGTTCTTTTTTTTTTTTTTTTAGACAGAGTTCCACTCTTCTTACTCTTTTGCCCTCAAGAGAAGGCTGTGGCATCACAGCTCACAGCAACCTCAAAATCTTGGGTTCAAGCAATCCTCTAGCCTCAACCTCCTGAGTAGCTAGAACTACAGGCACCCCACCACAACACCTGGCTAGTATTTCTATTTTTATTTATTTATTTATTTTTTTAGGAACAGAGTCTCACTTTGTCGTGCTCAGTAGAGTGCCGTAGCTCACAGCAACCTCCAGCTCTTGGGCTTAGGCGATTCTCTTGCCTCAGCCTCCCAAGTAGCTAGGACCACAGGCACCCGCCACAACGCCTGGCTATTTTTTTATTGCAATTTGGCCTGGGCCGGGTTTGAACCTGCCACCCTGGGTATATGGGGCCAGTACCCTACTCACTGAGCCACAGGCCCTGCCCTATTTCTATTTTTAGTAGAGACAAAGTCTTGCTCCTATTCAGGCTGGTCTCAAACTCCTGAGCTCAGGAGATCCACCTTCCTAGGCCTCCCAGAGTATTAGGGTTACGGATGTGAACCATTGTGCCCAGTCAATCTGCTTAGTTCTTAAGAATTCTAATAACTCTAAAAACAAAAGAAAAAAAAAGAATTCTAATAACTATTCTGGAGATTCATTAAATCCTCTACAGTCCATCATTTTGGAGAAATCTCAGGACCTTCCCATCATCCCAATAGCTCCATTCTGAAAAGTTCTTAGTCTAACTCCTTCCATTAAAAGGTTAGATCAGGGGGCGGCGCCTATGGCTCAGCGAGTAGGGCACCGACCCCATATACCGAAGGTGGCGGGTTCAAACCTGGCCTCTGCCAAACTGCAAAACAGAAAAACAGCTGAGCGTTGTGGTGTGCACCTGCAGTCCCAGTTACTGGGGAGGCTGAGGCAAGAGAATCGCCTAAGCCCAGGAGTTGAAGGTTGCTGTGAGCTGTGTGATGCCACGGCACTCTACAGAGGGCGATAAAGTGAGACTCTGTCTCTTAAAAAAAAAAAAAAAAAAGTCAGATCAGGCTCGGCACCTGTAGCTCAGTGGCTAGGGTGCCAGCCACATACACCAGGACCAGAGGGTTCAAATCCAGCCCAGGTCTGCCAAACAACGACGACAACCAAAAAATAGCCGGGTGTTGTGGTAGGCCCCTGTAGTCCCAGATACATGGGAGACTGAAGCAATAGAATAGCTTAAGCCCAAGAGTTGGAGGTTGCTGTGAGCTGTGATGCCATAGCACTCTACCAAGAGCGACATAGTGAGACTCTGTTTAAAAAAATAATAATAATAATACTAACAACACTTGATCTTAGCCAAAAGGCCGAGAAGTGATAATAATAATAATAAAAGGTCAGATCAGTATTATAATTCTTCGGGGGTGAGGAGGTATGGCATTTTGGGTGAAGTATCAATTTTAATTGAGATATAATTCGCCCCTTTACAGTACACAATTCAGGCTGGGCACAGAGGCTCAACATCTGTAATCCAGCAGTTTCGGAGGCCAAGGCAGGAGAATCTCTTGAGATTAGGAGTTTGAGACTAGCCTGGACAACATAGTGAAAGTCTGCCTCTACAAAAAATAAAAAAATTAGTTGGGTGCGAGGGTGCATGATTGTAGTTCCTCTAGATGGGAGGAGGGGAAGCTGAGGCAGGGGGTTCATTTAAGCCCAGTTCAAGGTTACAATGAGTTATGACCAAGCGACGACCCTCTAGCCCTCCAGCCTAGGAGACAGAGTGCAACCCTGTCTCTAAATAATTAAATAAATGTGCAATTCAGTGCTTTATAGCATATTATTTACAGTTGTGCAACCAAGTACTGTATGGTGATTTTTGAAAATACTGCTCTTCTTACATTCTAAATCATTGTCCTACCCAATTACTCTGAGTGTAACTAACAGGGAACTAAAAAACAAAACCAAAGTAAAACAACAGGCTAGTCACTTTGGCATTGTCTCTTCACAATCAGAAAAGAATGACATTCCTGACAGCAATCAATAACTTAGGCACATTTGTACAAAATGACAAGCTATGAAAGAAGCAAATTGAATGACAGAGCTTTGCTTGAAATTTAGTGTCACTGCTACAAAGAAATTAGGAAGAATTGTCACTCCTAAACCAAGGTCCTATACTAGAAACCTCAAACACCTCCTCCTTCCTGAACTCTGGTGTCATTAGCTAAAATGAATGCACACACAGATCATTAAGTGTCAATTAGCACAGCAGGCACTGTAAGGTCTGAATTTTTTTAACATTTATTTAACCAGTTTTAACTCAGGTTCTGAGTTCCTGTGCAAAGCAATTACTCTACTTGATAGAAAGGTTACTTTTGTACTGCTAGTACAATTGCAATGCCACTACGACCTTAACTTTTTTTTAGCTCTTGAATAATGCCTGACCTACTGCTGTCACTGTCTAATTCAGAGACTGAGGCTGGCAGAAGTAAATGGCTCTTGAAGCCACAGCTGTTACACAGAACAGCTACCATCTTCCAAGTATGAGAACCACTTCCAGCTCCTCCTTTGATCAGTTTGCTCAGTATAAATTTCAGGTCTAATCTGAAGCCAGTGAAAGGAGCTATGGCTTCCGAGACCAAAGCTATTTTATTGAAGAATATTATCAAGGTAATTGTATATATAGCCAGACAAAAAACCAAGATACTCCATAAATATGAGGCCTAATCTTCCCCTACCTTCCAGACAACTTGAAGTCCCTTGCCAAGTCATGTGAAAACACACTCCATCTGACTCAACCATCACTCACTTTTTGAACTGTTTACTGACCATATCCATACAGATGGTGTGAAAATTATTCCATCTTCTTTTCAAAGAATGTGACTATATTTAATATCATACTTTAAATAATAATAAAAATAACAATAATAAAAACAACCATTTAGTCACTATGTACTATATACCAGTAGGTACTGTGATAAACATTTGACTTACATTACCTTATTTAATTTTCACAATTATCTTAAAAGAAAGGTTTTACATTTCCCCATTTTTTACATTTATTTTTAAAAATTAATATAAAGGTTGGGCACAAAGGCTCGTGCCTATAATCCTAGCACTCTGGGAGGCTGAGGCAGGAAGATCCCTTGAGCTCAGGAGTTTGAGATCAGCCTGAGCAAGAGCAAGACCCCATCTATACTAAAAATAGAAAAGTTAGCTGGGCGTTTTGGTGGGCCCCTGTAGTCCCAGCTACTCAGGAGGCTGAGACAAGAGGATTGCTTGAATCCAGGAGTTTGAGGTTGCTGTGAACTAGGTGGACGATAGGGCACTCTAGCCCAGACAACAGAGTGAGACTCTGTCTTAAAAAAAATAAAATAAAATAACACATAATAAATTGATTTGGGAGTGTGTGTATATTATCTATGAGTTCTAATACATGTATAGAGAGAGCCATATAAACACCAGAGGACGGAGGATTCAGAAAAATTTCATTATCTCAAAAATCCCATCATATTGTCCTTTGATAGTAGTCGTACCTTTCCTCACTCTAGTCCCTGGCAATGCTCTGTTTCTTGTCTCCATGATTTTGCCTTTTCCAAAATCCCATAAAACTGCAATCATTCACTCAGCATAATGGCTTTGAGATCCATCCAAGTTGTTACACATATCAATAATTCATTCCTGGCTTGGCACTGTAGCTTAGTGGTTATGGTGCCAGCCACACACACCGAGGGTGGTGCGTTTGAACCCGGTCCGGGCCAGCTAAACAACAATGACAAATGCAACAAAAAAATTGCTGGGCATAGTGGCAGGCACCTGTAGTCCCAGCTACTTGGGAGGCTGAGGCAAAAGAATCGCAAAAGCCCAAGAGTTGGAGGTTGCTATGAGCTCTGACGCCTCCGCACTCTACTGTGGGCAACATAGTGAGACTCTGTCTAAAAATAATAATAATAATAATTCATTCCTTTTTAGTGGTGAGTAGTATTCTATACTGTCACCATTTTTCAGATAAGAAAAATGAGACTAGCCTGGACAACACAGTGAGACTCTGCCTCTACAAAAAATAAAAAAATTAGTTGGGTGTGAAGGTGCACGCTTGTAGTTCATCTACTTGGGAGGAGGAGAGGCTGAGGCAGGAGGTTCATTTAAGCCCAGTTCAAGGTTACAATGAGTTCCAAGCCACTACACTCAGAAAGGTTAAGATACAGAAAAGTTAAGCAACCTGCCCAAGGTGAGGTGAGGCTAGTATTCAATGCCAGGTCTGCATGGCTATAGAACCTGTATGTACTCTTTACCACTATGCTATACTTCCCCTGTTAGCCTAGGCTCTGAGAAAAAGGGGACAATAGGCTTTGATCCCTATTTAAGCATTAAAGATTCTTTTGGAACAACAGAGCAAATGATTTTCAAACGAAAAAGAAGCCAAGAAAAGTTTGTCAAGATCTCTAGTAATGGGGTGGCAACTGTGGCTCAAAGCAGTAGGGTGCCAGCCCCACATACCAGAGGTGGCAGGTTCAAACCCAGCCCCAGCCAAAAACTGCCAAAAATAAATAAATAAATAAATAAAATAAAATAAAATAAATAAAACTTATAAAAAAAAAAGATCTCTAGTAATTATCAAGGGAACATAATATAAAGGTATCAGGAGCTATAATTAGTGAAACAAGCCTAAGTTTAGAATCCCATTTCTGCTGCTTACTAAATATGTGACCTTACACAAGTTCTTCACTTTTTGGAACCTCTGTTCCCTCTTCTATAAGATGGGGATAATATTATCTTGAAATATTCTTAGAAGGATTAAATGAGATGATACATGCTCAATATTATTACCACTTATACTGAATAAAGCCAATAAAGTCATACCAAACAAAAATACCTAGTATACAAGTATTTATTAAAGCTCTAAAAGATGTAGAAGGCATAGTTCTAGACTATACGGAGCAAGTATTCTAGCTAAAAGACATACTTTCCTAAAAATACAATTGATACCATTATATGATATGATGCTAAATTATGTGGCTGTATCTATGAATGAAATACAGACATAAAGTCACAATTTAATTTTAACCAATAGCTTTAACTTTCTATTTAATTTTTTTAAAAATCAGAATCAACACTCAGGTGTGGACTCTACCTGTCTTCTAGTCTAGAACATTACCTTGACACAGATAACAGCAAAGCCTTTACTAGTCAACATCTAGAATGTATTTTTAAAACTAGTTTTAACTTGGACGGTGCCTGTGGCTCAGTGGGTAGGGCACCGGCCCCATATACTAAGGGTGACAGGTTTAAAACCGGCCCCGGCCAAACTGCAACAAAAAAATAGCCGGGCATTCTGGCTGTAGTCCCAGCTACTCGGGAGGCTGAGGCAGGAGAATCACCTAAGCCTAGGAGTTGGAGGTTGCTGTGATGCCACAGCACTCAGAGTGAGACCCTGTCTCTAAAAAAAAAACAAACTAGTTTTTTTTTTTTTTAATAATCAATGAGAAGAAGTTATTTTATTTTTTTTCTTTTTTTTTAATTTAATTTTTAATTTTTTTTTAAATACATGTATTTTATTATTCTTCATTACATTATTTCCCCCCCCCC
>CAUYRH010058949.1:0-74415 GCA_963574655.1 Perodicticus potto
GGGGTCTCCCAAAGTGCTGGGATTACAGGTGTGAACCACCATGCCCAGCCACCTGCTACTGTGAACATTACCACTGACTGCTTCCATTTGGCCCACAATCTAAGATCAGTTTTTACTTTTTTTTTTTTTTTTGTAGAGACAAGAGTCTCACTTTATCACCCTCTGTAGAGTGCCGTGGCATCACGCAGCTCACAGCAACCTCCAACTCCTGGGCTTAGGCGATTCTCTTGCCTCAGCCTCCCGAGTAGCTGGGACTACAGGCGCCCGCCACAACGCCTGGCTATTTTTCTGTTTTGCAGTTTGGCTGAGGCCGGGTTTGAACCCGCCAGTTTCGGTATATGGGGCCAGCGCCCTACTTGATGAGCCACAGGCGCCACCCCAGTTTTTGCATTTTTAAACAGTTGAAAAAAAATCAAAAGAATGCTCTCATAAGAGTAAAAACTATATAAAAATTCAAAGTTCAGTTTCCAGAATTAAATTTTACTGGGGCACAGCCATGCTGATTTGTTTACCTATTGTCTACGGCTGCTTATGTGCAATAATTATAATAGAGATTGTACCGCCTGCAAAGCCAAAGGCATTTCCTTGACATAAAAAGTTTGTGGGTCCCTGACCTCATTTATTTGGCAGTGATACCTGATCTGATTAGATGTAAGGCTCTCTATACTTACTATTTCTCCTATTTGGTACGAGTAGTTACATATTTCATGGCAGAAGACTTGTGGTTGTGTAGTGCATTGCCTTAGGCACAGCTTGGCATGTTGTGTCCCTTGTGGGACATACACTGCCCAACTTTTCTAAACTCTCGAAATAGTCTGCAGTTTGAAACCCATCTGCAGTGTAAAGGTTTTAAATAAGGAACCATGAATGTGTATTAATATCCCTCATGTGACAACGGTGGCAACTGAAAGGTTAAGCAACCAGCTATGACTCATCCTGCAGTGACGGGTAGTGACTCAAATTCCAAAACTGGTTTTCTTTCTTCTCCAGGTCCAAATTGGTTGCATTTGAGTCACTTGCAAGGCCCAACTCTCCAGTCTTCAAGCCCAAGCCTCTCGTCACCCTTCTCCCTCCCGCCTGCCGGTCCCCGTGGAAGTATCCAGGGAGGTCAAGACCCACCGACAATCTTTCTCAAACTCCTTGGACTCATCGGTGCAGTGGAAGAACTTCCCCTTGAAGAGCTGAACGGCCACCACAGCAAAGATGAACATGAACAGCATGTAGACGATGAGGATGTTGAAGACGTTTTTGAGTGAGTTCACTACACAGTCAAACACGGCCTGTGGGTGAGGTTCAGAGTGAGAATGAGGGGCTGGGGACCTGCCCAGCCTCTGCCTCTAGCAGTCCCTCAAATAACAGACAACTTTCATTATCATTCCCATTTTACAGACAAAGTTATAAGCCCAGACACCCAGGCAAGGCCTCCCAGCTCTGAGGTGTAAATGTTGGGGCTGGACTCACTCCTAGTCTCCTGTGCCTCTGAAACCTCAATGCCCGGGGAAAATAGTCACTTCTCTGAACCTTTGCAAATTCCTGCATTTTGTCATGTACAATGCGTGCTTTTTTTGTCCAAGTTTTTGAGGGGAAAATACGGATGCTCATTGTACATGGGTAGTAGTACTATTTGTTACCAGTACATAAAATTTCTTGTATTTGTTCTTGTGTCTTTTTTTTTTGAGACAGAGTCTCATTTTGTCACCCTCTGTAGAGTGCTGTGGCGTCACAGCTCACAGCAATCTCTAACTCCTGGGCTCAAGTGATTCACTTGCCTCAGCCTCCCTACTAGCTGGGACTACAGGCGCCTGCCACAATGCCAGTTATTTTTAGAGACAGGGTCTCACTCTTGCTCAAGCTGGTCTCAAACCTGTGAGCTCGGGCAATACACCCACCTCGGGTCCCAGAGGCTTACAGGTGTGATGTTCTTGTGTATTGTATTTATTTGTTACATAAAATTTCATATACCCTAACATGTTAAAAAAATGTTAAAATTCCTTTATAATACAAAAAAGTACTTAAATATAAACAAGTAAAAATTTGAATTAAAAAATTAAAGTAAGGCTGGGTGCCCATAGCTCAATGGTTAGGGTGTCGGCCACATGCTCCGGGGCTGGCGGGTTCGAACCTGGTCCAGGCCTGCTAAATAAAATAAAATAGTCGGGTGTCATGGCAGGTGCTTCCAGCCCTAGCTACTCAGGAGGCTGAGGCAAGAGAATCACTTGAGCCCAGGAGTTTGGGGTTGCTGTGAGCTATGATGCCACAGCTTTCTCTCAATAAACAGAAAAAAATTAAAATTAAAGTCCCCCCCAAAATGTGGACCCAAAACATGAGAGTGCATTATACACAGCAAAATATGGTAAGCACACAGTTCTTCAGGGCAAGAGGAAAGATCCTCATGGGGAGGTCATTCCTGTTAATTCTGTGTCCCTTCCTCACACGACTCCTGGCCTCCTGTTTAATTAGCTGGAGTTGTAGTTTTTTCTTTTTTGCCCACTGAACAGCTGGGGGCTCTCTTGATTTGAGAGACGACTCCATGTGCTGAGGACATTCAGCCTTGGGTAAGATGGAATTCTTTCATTCTCCCCCTGAGAAAGCAGGGGTCCCAGCCTGAAATGCCCCCTCCTCCTCACTCCCATTGACTGCAGTTCTGCCCACTGTCTGGGTTTCCTGGACCTCCCCTGGGCTTTTTGGAATGACTTCCATTCTGCTCCTAAATGCAGGGGATCCTAACCACAAGTGGGGGCTGTAAGCACTGCTGAATCTACTGGAATTACAGGCAAACTTCATCAGTTTCCTCCAGAAAGAGAGGGTAAATAGCTTTCATGGGACTTTCTTTTTTTTTTTTCTCTTTATCAATTTTTAATTAAAATCATAACTCTATACATTTATGAGATACAACATGATGATTTGATATAAAATGTGGAATGCTTAAACCAAATTGATTAATATGGCCATCACTTCACTTACTTATTTTTTGTGGTAAGTCATTTACAATCTACTCGTAAGTATTTTGAAACAAACCCTTGCATTGTGCACTTTAGGTGAGATTCCCCCCAAATTCCCTCCCTCCTCCCACTAATCTCCCTCCCCATTCCACCTCATGGGACTTTGAAAGGTTGTGACAGAAAACAGAAATGCACCATTGAACTGGATACTGCTGGAATTCCACATATTTCATCCTAAGCTTTCATTACCAGGGGGCAGCCACATTTCTTTTTTCATAATAAAAAAGGGGCATTCTTACCAGTATTTCTTTGTTTTCTTTTTTTTTTTTTTGGAGACAGAGCCTCAAGCTGTCACCCTGGAGAGAGCGCCATGGCATCACAGCTCACAGCAACCTCCAACTTCTGGGCTCAAGCCAGTCTCTTGCCTCCGTCTCCCAAGTAGCTGGGACTACAGGCGCCTGCCACAACGCCTGGCCATTTTTTGGTTGCAGCCATCACTGTTGTTTGGTGGGCCCGGGCTGGATTCGAACCCGCCAGCTCAGGTATACGTGGCTGGCGCCTTAGCCCGTTGAGCCACAGGCGCCGAGCCCTTACCAATATTTCTAAAAGCGGGGGAGGCTACCTTCTAAAAATGGGCTATCAGAGATACTTTTCAGTGATATAAGAGCCCAACACTACATAGCAAGTCAACAAAGTTACTCTTTCTCTCCAATTCTGTTTCATTCCTTTGAGTTAAGGGGAAAGTCTTACTTAGTCGCTAACACCTACCATGGGTACTTTCCCTGTTTTTTTCTTTTCTTTTCTGTCTTTGTTTTTTTTTAAGAGACGGAGTCTCACTTTGTCACCCTTGGTAGAGTAAGGTGGCGTCACAGCTCACAGCAACCTCCAACTCCTGGGCTTAGGTGATTCTCTTGCCTCAGCCTCCCGTGAAGCTGGACTACAGGTGCCTGTCACCACACCCGGCTATTTTTTTTGTTGTTGCAGTTTGGCTGGGGCTGGGTTTGAACCCTCCACCCTCGGTGTATGGGGCCGGCGCCCTACACACTGAGCCACAGGTGCTGCCCTTGAGACCACGTCTTACTCTGTCACCAGGCTAAAGTGCCCTGGTGTCACAGCTTACTGCAACTTCAAACTCTTGGGCTTAAGTAATCCTCTTGCCTCAAGCCTACGGAGTAGCTGGGACTACAGGTGAGCACTAACATGCCTGACTAATTTTTCTATTTTTAGTAGAGGTGGGGGTCTCACTCTTGCTCAGGCTGGTCTCAAACCCCTGACCTTGAGCAATTTACCCACCTCAGGCTCCCAGACCGCTAGGATTACAGGCATGCACTATCGTGCCTGGCTGGATACTTTCTTTTTTAAACCAAGGAAGAGCAGGTGTCCATGATCAAAGCCTTTGGCAGGCAACCATATGTGACCAGATTTTAACAACATCTTTTTCTTTAAACAGATAAATAATTAGTTTTACTTTCTATTAACAGTGGGTTTTGGTTTTCCAACCCAAGAAACTTGTCATAGCATTTCTTTAAGAATATATAGAGAGACAGAGTCACTGTCACTCAGGCAAGAGCATAGTGGTGTCATCACAGCTCACTGCAACCTCAAACTCACGGGCTCACACAATCCTTCTACCTCAGCCTCCTGAGTTGCTGGGACTACAGATGTGTGCCATACCTGGTTAATTTTTCTATTTTTTGTAGGGATGAGGTCTCCTTACATGGCAGGCAGGTCTTAAACTCCTGGTCTCAAGCAATCCTCTTGCCTTAACCTCTCAAAGTGCTGGGATTACGAAGTGAGCCACCATGCTGGGCCAGTATTTCTTTTTAAAATAATTTCACTTATGTAAAAAATAAAATGACTTAAAGAAATACGAGTGTTACGTAAGAGATAATACAGCTGGCCCTCAGATGGAGCACAAATTGAGGTGCTCAAGAAAACTCAATGACTAAGTTTTATTTCTTTTAAATTTTTCCTGAGTGACAAGGCTTTGGGAAATGTTGGTTTACACTATTTTGGAATGGAAGCTACTGGAACCTAGAACAGGTAGATGAAAAGTCAAAGGTTATGTGGGATAAGAAACCTAGTTCCCAGTTCCCAATTATGGCTATGGCCCCCTCCTTTTTTCTGACCCATTTGATTCCTTTCTGTGAATTAGGAAAAGGGATCCTGACCTCAAGACATTTCATCTAATGAAAAATTGCCATAATATACAGCTTTTATTAGGTCAATTAGCTTTGCTGCCATCTGTTGGGAAAGCTGTAATAATACATATATCCATATATAATGGATAGAATATTCTCAGCACCTCCTTCAACTGCTCAATGTGGTGTCCTAGAGCAGTGTACAACCCGCTCCTCTATCCACTGATAACCCCGACAGGTTCCCTCCCTCTGCTACCATCACCCCCCATCTCCCAGTCTCACCTTGAGCTTTGGCAACCGCTTGATGGTTTTAAGAGGTCGTAGCACCCGGAGGACTCGGAGGGATTTAATTGTGTTGATGTCCTTTCCTTTGCTATTGCCACTGTGGAGGGACGTTCAGAAGAGAGCAAGAAGGGGTCAGGCTGGGTGGGGGTGATCCGTAGATCCTCCTGACCCACTTTCCCAGTCCTAAGAGTCTGGGGTGGGATAAGGCTGGCACAGCCCTGCCCTCCTGGTGAAGACAGGTCTCGTTTATCTGCTGTGTTTGGGCCTGGGAGCCAGTGAGCAGATGGCTTTTTGTGGTTTTGGTCTCAGGCTTTGCTGAAGGCCCTCTGCCACCTGGCTAGGCCTGAGCAGCTGCCTGGGGTGGCCCTAAGATCTAGCACAAGGGACTTGGCTGTCCTCGTGTCTGTCTTTAAAGGTGGTCTTGGTAGGCTCTTAAAAAACGGTATTTCTCTCCCCCTTCCAAAGGGATTCAGGAAAATGCTTAAAGTGGTCCTTGTACCAGTTCCTGTCTCCCCGCACCAGATTCCCCGAGGCCCTTCCCCTGTCCCCCTTTACCCCCCACCAAAAGGAAATACTAGGTGCTGGTCCTTTCAGATGTTGATGTAACCACTGCCATGGTTTTCACCCTTTGTTCCAAGAGTCTCTGAGCCCATCCTTGCCAGAGAGGTTCAGTCTAAGGTCTCTTGGGCTGAGCTCAGTGAGGCAGAATGGGGATGCCACGACACTCTGGCTGACCGTGATTCAGGGCCCCAGGAGGAGGACATGGGGTAGGGGCACCAAGAGAGCTTGTGGTTATGGTACTTGCCATCTGCCCCATTGCCCATCCCTGGATGTGCCCTGAGTCACATTCAACTGCCTGCCTTCCATCTCCAGACCCAGTGGGTCACCTTCCTCAACAGCTGCCATCCGTCCTCCATCATCACCTTAGGGCAGACCCCCATCACCCACCTCCCAGCTGTCTCCCCACTCCCTGTCTCTCTCTTTTCCATCTTTTTCATACACAAAGGCCAAAGCCAATGGCCATGTCACTATCTTGCTCAGAGCCCTTCTGGACCATCTGAATTCCTAGGAGAGCAAGTGCAAACTTCTTCTTTCCTTTTTTCTTTTTTGAGACAGAGTCTCACTATGTCGCCCTCAGTAGAGTGCTGTGGTGTCACAGCTCACAGCAACCTCCAACTCTTGGGCTTAAGTGATTCTCTTGCCTCAGCCTCCCAGGTAGCTGGGACTATAGGCGCTTGCCACAGTGCCCGGCTATTTTTATTTTGTTGTAGTTGTCATTGTTGATTTTTGCTCATCCCGGCCAGGTTTGAACCGGCTGGCCTCAGTGTATATTGCTGGCACCCTACCCACTGAGCTACGGGTGCCGCCAAGTGCAAACTTCTTGACACAGCATTCAGGGCTCTTGAAATCTAGCCCACCTTACCTTTACCATTTGTATTCCCGTTTGTTGCTATATACCCCAAGCCCAGCCATGCTCTTTTGCCTCTGTGTGCTTTTGCACACTGTTTCCACTGCTAGAAACACCCTTCCTCTTGTTTTCCATTCACAAAACTAGGCAGACCTCAAAGCCCAAGTTACATGTCCCCTGACGGCCTCCCCTGGGCTCTGTCTTGCTGTCTTGGAGTCAATGTTTGTTTCCTTCTTCAGCTTCCAGATTAACCTCCTCGGGGGCTTACACTGTGATTTATTCTTCTGTGTTCAGTTTCCTTTATTCTTGGTTCTTTTCCCCGCCCCTAACCTGCACCTGCTGTGTGGCGTCAGCACACATGGGAATGGGTCTGGGTTAGGTCACCTAGCAGACATATCCCTCCCAGGTCACTGGCAAAGCGGCCCCAGAGACCCCCACCAGGATGTGTCTGAGTATCCAGGTGCAAAAACATCATTCTTCATACTGTTTGCTTTTTAAGGGTTCCTTTCACTCTGGTTTTTTTTTTTTTTTTAGGGCACAAAGGAGAGAATTGTATTTTAGCCCACTAGGCAGAGACATGCTCTGGCATTCAGTAGTCTAAGCATGTTTATTTTTCCTTTTTTAAAGCAATGTCATCATTATTATCTCAAGGCGGTGCCCACTCAAATGTGAGACACACACTGAGATACTCACAATAATTTTAGGCCGAACATGGACACCAAAATAATTGGATCATACCAGGAAACAATTCTCTCTTTTCCAGCCACCTTGCAGACATTTTGCTTTTGTTAGTGAGGAGGCATCGGGTGGAGGCTGCTGGGGCTTTAACCCCCTAATGCTCACCGATCTCCCTTTTAACAAAGAACCCAGGTCAGGTACAACAATGAGGCTTCCTTGCCTCTTAGGTCCACTTTGCTCCTGCAGTTCTACCTAAGGTTAGCAATCCTAGATGTAAAGTCAAATATAAAATTTCCCTTCAAAACTAAGGTTAAGTTTACAATACTGCGTCGGTAGGAAAACTCATCAGGCAACTGGACATCCAGGTTGCATGTGCAACTGGCTAAAATCTTGATGTGCCATACGGGTGACATTTGGGAACACGTCTCCATGGGCATCTGCTCATCTGAAAATGATTCCAAGGCCAGTTTAAGGGCTCTGTCTTCCAAAAGGTGTCGCTCTTTTTGGAGAGACTAAGAAGCAACTGTATTTACTGAGGTACCAAGGAGAGTTTTGAGATGCTCTCATGGCCAACCACTTTGCTGAAGGTAGATGACCCTCAGGGCAGGGGTTTCTTCCTGTTTCACAGTCCAGTACCCAGCAGTTTGGAGTTTTTCAAAGCTTCTCCCACCTGGGAGGGTGGAGACTTTCATGCCCCACTCAGCTTGCCTACCCTATGGAAAGTGGACCCTGGGGAGGCTGCCCACGGCCTTTTCTGTTCTTTGCAAGAATTGGTGGGTCTTGGCTGAGGGCAGTGGCCAAGACTCTTTAGAATTCCTCTCCAGGGAGCGGGTTCTGGTCACTCGAAGCGACAGGATGGCAGCAAGGACACAAGGCCACGGAAACAGGCCCAGGATGAAGGCAGCTGCACCAGGGCATGGATTACGAGAGACAGAATGAGAGAGAGAGAGAGAGAGAGAGACTTTACCGTGTACTGCTCCTGGTGAGGTGGCATCGGAGGGAGAGACAGATCGTAAGCGGCCTCAGAAGAGAGAATACAGAACACACACATACACACGCACACCTGAGCACTCCCCTGCCCCTGCCCAGGCACCAGGAGGGTAGCCCAGGCTTGCAGCTCTGGCCAACCAGTGTCCATCCTTCCATCTGGAAGCCCCCCCAACTGACCCACCCTCAGTAGGCCCCCTGGAACTGCCCAACACCACGTAAGAAACCAAATTTCCAAGTAGCAGGGCAGCTGGAAAGTTGTCAATTACCAAAGGTAAAATTGCCATTGAAAGTCACTGCCAAGAGCTGGAGACACTATTCCCTTTTCTCCAGAGATTCTGGTGATGGGAAGTTTTGGAATGTCTTAAAGGTTACAAGCTTTGAAGTTGTGGGGACCTGGGTTTAAATACTGAATGTGCCTCTATCCTCATCTGCAAAACAGGCCTGTGGGAACCTGATGCCTGATGAACAGTAGCCATGACCTTGGCTTTGTTCTTTAAGTTACGAAGGAGGGATCAGCAGAGTTCTGACTTGGGATAGAATTAGAGGCAGTGCTAAAGAGCCCTTGGAGCAAATGTGGGCTTGGAGAAAGCTCTCAGCATCTGGCAGGAGTCTTTTGTGACTCATCTTTAGAGTCAGGCGTGGTCTCACTAAGGGCCTGTAACAGTGACCGGAGATCCAGGTTAGACAGACTACAAGACTGCTGTCAGGATGCAAAAACTGCTCTGCCAAGCAGATCCCACTAGCTCACTGCCCACTGCCGCTTTGGGAGCTAGTGATTTAAAAAAAATACAGAATGATTGAAATGCCTATAAATACTTCAAATATCTCATCATCCTCTATTCTCTTTTCTTGTAGTCTATCTTGGTGGTTCTCTAAGTTCAGTGAATCTAGGAATTACTATAGACATAGAATTGTGTAGATTTATTCTGTATGATCTTTTAAATTTTTATTTTATTATTATTTTTATCCTTTTATTTATTTTTACTTTTTAAATAGTAGTCAAGTGAAGTAGTGCTATTATTATTTTTAGAGACAGAATCTTACTCTGTCACCCAGGCTGGAGTGCAGTGGCATGATTATATTCATAGCCTACTGCAGCCTCAAATTTCCTGCCTCAGCCTCCCAAGAAGCTGGAACTACAGGTGCCAGCCACCACTCTCAGATGCTTTATGGATGATCAAAGGAACTTTTTTTTTTTTTTTTGAGACAGAGCCTCAAGCTGTTGCCCTGTGTAGAGTGCCATGGCATCATAGCTCAGCAACCTCCCGGGCTCAAGCAATTCTCCTGCCTCCGCCTCCCAAGTAGCTGGGACTATAGGTGCCTGCACAACGCCCGGCTATTTTTTTTTGGTTGCAGCCGTCATTGTTGTTTGGCGGGCCCAGGCTGGATTCAAACCTGCAAGCTCAGGTGTATGTGGCTGGCGCCTTAGCCGCTTGAGCCACAGGCGCTGGGCTGATCAAAGGAACTTTTAACGATAGCGATTTTCATCAGTCTGCTGACTTTACGTATAATATGGCAGTCTTCTGAATGTCATCGTATTTGCCTGTGGGAAGATGGCACCATTATGCCCATTTTCCACATGAGGAAGCTGAGGCTCAGAGGAGAGTGACTTGCCCAAGGGCACAGTTAGGATGTGGCAGACTGAGATTCAAACCCAGGCGTGTATATTTTAGACTCTAATCTTCTTTCCATTTTATCCCACACAAGAAAACTATTTCCTTCTGGGGGCAAGGGCTGTTTTGAAGATGAGGATAAAAAAGCAGCGGCATGAAGCCTCCTTCTTTGGCTTCCTGAAAGTTTGGCTCCTGAGCATGCAGGATCAGCTTGATCAAGGTGCTCTGGCAGCTGTGCTGGCCTGTGGTCCTGCCTTGGGGGAGGAGGAGCTGTGAGGAGCTGCACCAGATGGACTCTTGGCAGTGAGGGCAGGCTCATGATCTGCCAGCTGCTGAGAAATGTCAGTTGGCTGCCCCGATGCGTGGGCACAGAGTGTGATACCATGTGTGATGGTTCATGAAATGGTGCATTAAACAGTGGTCACAGGAACATGGGACACAGTCAGTGGATGGAGCAGGACGCACTCACACAGAGATAACCGGGAGAGGTGCGGGAGGGGTGAAAACTTTCGGGAGAGCTTCAACACATCCCTTGGGGGAAACCACAGGATTAGTTTTCCTATGTCGGAGATGGGCCACAATCATAACACTAGGGTAGAATCCTTGCCTTGACCCACAAAGGGCAGAACAGCAAGATTCTTTTCAACAAGGAAGGGAACAATCTTACGCTCCCTTCCCCTTCATGCCCTGGTCTTAAGGAGCCCAGGCTGGCAGGGCTGCCAAGTCTCCTTCTGCTGACTGTGAACCTCCACGTTCAGGGTGGGAGACGGCAACTCCCCTCACTCTGATGGCTGAACCCAACTGTACTAATCTTGCTAGACACACTTCCCAGCACAGTCCCTCTGAGCCTCAGTTTCCTTACCTTAAAATTGGAGTAATATCAGCACCACCCCTCTGCTGTTTTTGAGAATATTACATGAAAAGAGGCTGTTGTTTTTATTATTATCATCCAGTTAAATTTCTCTAATTTATGTAAAAAACTGAGGCACAGAGAGGCTAAAGGACTTCCTTGTCTAGAGAGAAACCAGGTAGACCTGGGGGATCTTCTCCTAAACCAGTAAGGATAATTCTCAGTCTTGTCTATAAGGAAATGGGCACACAGGACAGATAAAACAAGTTAAAAGATCAAAAAGAGGGCGGTGCCTGTGGCTCAGTGGGTATGGTGCCGGCCCCATATACCGAAGGTGGCAGATTCAAACCCGGCCCTGGCCAAATTGCAACAAAAAAATAGCCGGGCATTGTGGCGGGCGCCTGTGGTCCCAGCTACTCGGGAGGCTGAGGCAAGAGAATAAGCCCAGGAGCTGGAGGTTGCTGTGAGCTGTGTGACACCACAGCACTCTACTGAGGGCGATAAAGTGAGACTCTGTCTCTACAAAAAAAAAAAAGATCAGAAAAGAAAAAAGCAAAGGACCTGGCGGTTCAGCACTCAGACTGAGGCCCTCAGAGCATCCCCTGCTTCTGATGATGATGTTATCACATCCATGTGATAACAAAGAAAGACAATAAGCAATCTTCATAAGGTAAGAGATCTCAGGCAAAAGAGGCCACAAACCTGCAGCTGGGGGAAGGATTCTGAAACTTTTCTTGGGAAAAAAGTAGCAGCTTAAGGGCTCCTTCTCTGTTTTTTCTGGTAGTTTGGGTCTTGAGTATGCAGGAGAGGCTTGATCAAGGTGCTTGCCAGCTGTGCTGGGCCTGTAGCCCTGCCCTGGGGAGAGTGTGGTAGGGGGTGGGGTCTTCTCTCCCATCCTTTTGGCTATCACATAAAGGTTCTCACTATAAGGCCCATGGCCATCAAATCTTCTAAAAACCCATGAGAGTCCCAGACACTTGCAAGGGTCCCACCGGCAAAATCCCACACCTCCCAATTCCTGTGAGATCTATGAGCCTGCTGGAGTTGACAGGATGGCTTGAAATTTGTCTTTTTTTTTTTTTGAGACAGAGCTGTCACCCTAGATAGAGTACTGTGACATCACAGCTCACAGCAACCTCCAATTCCTGGGTTCAAGGGAGTCTCCTTCCTCTGCCTCCCAAGTAGCTGGGACTACAGGCACCTGCCACAACGCCCGGCCATTTTTTGGTTGCAGCCATCATTGTTGTTTGGCGGGCCCGGGCTGGATTCGAACCCACCAGCTCAGGTGTACGTGGCTGGCACCTTAGCCCATTGAGCCACAGGCGCTGAGCTGAAATTTCTGTCTTGATCCTTTCCTTGCATAGTAATTATAAAAAATAAATACAAAACATTCAAAGCAGGGTTTTTTAAGGCTGCAAGGTAGCCTGTACTGACTGACTTTATGAGGACAGTTTTTAAAGCTCCACTCTACAAATAGGCTGCTGAATTCCTGGGAGTTGTAGGCTAATTTTGAATGCCCTTGTATAACATGATATTTAAAAAGAAAACTCAAAAATCTAAACCCCAAATCAACCCCCCATGGCCGACTCTTTTCTAACATAAGGATCATTCTGATAATTGATCTCTGGTGGAAAAATATTGTGGGTTTTGTTTCCGCAGATTAGATTTGCTTAGAGATGAGGTTAACTCCAAAGAACAGAGTATATGGTAAATGACGGTTCATCATAGCAGAAACTCAATGGTTGACAGGTTTTGTTCCTGAGTCCTTTGAAGGTCACTCTGTTCCTAAATTGTGGGGATCAACTTGGGGAACGGGGGTGGGCAGCCCAGCAGCACAGCCACACTCTCGGTGTTACGGCGTGTCAGCTCTGACGGAGGTCTGGGAGTAAGGTGCCAATGGTGAGCTGAATGGGACTGGTACCACTTATGCTGCGTCACACCCAGGGATGGCCGCCGGGAGGACCTACAGAGGGCAAAATCCATCACCCAGGGCACGGCTGGCAAAGGGCACTGTGTGTGGACAGGTGGATGTGACTGACGGTCATGGCCACTCCTCCCCTGGCCCTGGTCCTCTGAGCCCTGGGAGACTCTGAAAACTGTTGGGCAGACCTTGCCCAAACTGGCTTGAGAAAAGATGGAGGGGGCCTGCCTGAGATTGTTCTCCTTTGCCTTGGGCTCTGCCAGCATCTGCAGAACCCCCTCCCACCCCCAGTCAGAATACAGTGCAGAGCAGGTCCCCTGATGCCACACACTGATGGCAGGAAGCTGCCTTCTTCATGACACTAGCTCAGGTGGCGCTCACGTCACCCAGGGCCAGTGAGGGTGGGGCGAGGGGAGGGAGAAAGAGAGAGGACTTAGAGAGAAAGAGAAAGAGAAGGAAGAGAGGAAAAAGCAGTGAGAGGCAGAGAGGGGTGGAGAAACACGCAGGTTATTACCACAGGAGACAGATTCACTCTAGGCCCAGGGGGTAAAAGGTTCTGGCTTTTCAGAGTTAAAAAGAATTTCTTTTCTTTCTTTTTTCTTTTTTTTGAAACAGAGTCTCCCTATGTCGCCCAGGGTGGTCCCAAACTCCTGGGCTCAAGCTATCCTTCTCCCTCAGCCTCCTGAGTAGCAGGACTACTACAGGTTTGAACCACCACACCCTGGAATTTACATTTTCTCAGTACCTAGAATGGGGCGTGTCCAACAGCTTAAAGGACTGGCGTAAACAGGCGCTGGAGGGAGAGAGGGGCATATTTCATTACATTCTCATAGAAATTGTGTACTATCTAAACATCTTTTTTTTTTTTTTAATTAAAAGACCAGTGCCAACTTGATAGGAAATAAGTTATACCTTAGTTTTACTTTACATTTCTCTGAATTCCAATGAGGTTGATTCTCCCCCAGCCCCATTTTTATTAGATGTCAGCATCCTATGAAATTTCTGTGGCTATCCTTTGCCTATTTATTTGTTGAGGTGTAGTGCTGCTTACTGATTTGTAACTGCTTGTTATATGTTAAAAATATGGACTCTTTGTCTTCTTTTTGGCACCCTCCCCTCATTTGCCATGCATCTAATTTATTTGTTCATTCATTCGCACTCCTGGGCTCAGGTGATTCTCCTGCCTTAGCCCTCCTAGTAGCTGGAATAATAGGCAAGCCACCACACCTGAATAGAGTTTTCTATTTTTACCACACTTGGATAGAGTTTTCTATTTTTAACAGTCTTTTTTTCTTTTTTCAGTTTTTGGCCGGAGCCAGGTTTGAACCCACCACTTCTGGTATATGGGGCCGGCGCCCTACTCCTTTGAGCCACAGGCACCACCCAGATTTTTCTATTTTTAATAGAGATGGAATCTTGTCAAGCTGATCTTCAACTCCTGACCTCAAGTGATCCTCCTGTCTTGGCCTCCCAAAATGCTAGGATTACAAGCATGAGTCACCACGCTTGGTCTGCAGTCAAACCTTCTGATTATTATTATTTTTTTAATGTATTTTATTTTATTTTAATTTTATTTTTTGAGACAGAGTTTCACTATGTCACCCTCAGTAGAGTGCCATGGAGTCACAGCTCACAGCAACCTCAAATTCTTGGGCTTAAGCGATTCTCTTGCCTCAGCCTCCCAAGTAGCTGAGACTACAGGCTTTTACAACACCCAGCTATTTTTTGGCTGTAGTTGTCATTGTTCTTTGGCAGGCGCGGGCCAGGTTTGAACCCACCAGCCTTGGTGTATGTGGTTGGCACTCTAACCGCTGAGATTTGGGCTCCAAGCCTGATTATTTTGTTTTTATCATTTTATTAAAATTATTCACATTTTATACTAGCCATATAAAATATAATATTCTAAATAGTTGATTCATTGGTTTTGGTTTTTCTTTTCCTCCCTCCCTTCTTGCCTTTTTTTTTTTTTTTATGATTTGTTTCATCACTCTAATTGACAAGTAGATACTCAAATACTTTAAGGAGAGGGAAGGAGGTAGGGAAAGAGAGAAGGAGAAAGAGAAGAAAATGAGGGAGGGTACATAAGAAGAGAGAAGACAGAAAGAGGAGACAGTGACAGATAAAGAAATATAATCCACCTCCCAACTTTCATGACACATCTCTTCTAGCTCTGAGGCAAACAGAAACTCTGGAGATTTCCTGTTCTTCTAACACAACTTGACCTGATTGTGTTCCCAGAGAAGAATCTGAGCGTGGCCTACTTTAGCCCTTTTGTTGGAAACGGGCCACTGTTCTGGCCTTCCTGACAAACTGGGAGATTATTCAAGGGCCCCTCTGGATTTGTTGAGAAGAACAGGGAGATTATTCAAGGGCCCCTCTGGATTTGTTGAGAAGAACATCTGGAATTAAAGGCACCTGATTTCTTACTATGGGTGCAAGGTGGGTCAGGATCCCTTCAAAACCTTCCTTTCAGGGAATGATCCACCGTGATAGGCACATTCAGGGTCCCCAAGATTTGTTTCTGGAGTAGACACTTATTAGGTATTTTTAACTTGATCCAAATGTCTGCAACTTGAGGAATATACTGCTAAGTTGGCTAGGTGTATCAGGATCTAAGGGCTAATGGCTACTTAGCCCTTGGGTGCCATTTTGAAATGCACCTAGAACTTGGGGCCATCTTGGGATGGCCACCCAGAACTTGGGGCCATTTTGGGATGGCTTTCCAGAACTTGGGGCCATTGGTATGGCTGCCCAGAGCTCAGAAGCCATCTTGGAATGGCCATCCAGAACTAGGAAGCCATCTTCCCAGATGCCAAGCCTCCCAGAACACAGAGGCCATGTTGGAATGGACTCGCAGAACTCTGAGGCCATCTTAGAATGGCCACCCAGAACTTGGGGACCATCTTGGAATGGCTGCCCAGAACTAAAATACCATTTTGGAATGGTTACTAAGCCCTAGGGTGCCATCTTAGAATGGCCACTCAGAACATTGCAGGTAGAGGGCACAGACTTGGAATGGTTACTTGGGAGCCATCTTGGAATGGCTGCTCAGAACTCGGGAGCCATCTTGGAATGACCTCCCAGAACTTGGAGCCATCTTGGAATGGCTGCACAGAACTGAAGCGCCATCTTGGAATGGTTACTAAGTCCTAGTATACCATCTTGAAATGGATGCCCAACATTCAAATGCTTTCTGGGAATGGCTGCCCAGCCCTCAGGCACTATTTTGGAATAGTCTGCCTACTACTAGACTAGGGCACCATCTTGGAGCTGCATAACGATGCCTTTCAGAGGGCAGAGTGTCCTGGGACTGCCAGGAGAAGTGAAAGACATATAAAGGGAGTCACCAAGTCTGTAACTATGGGACCTTCAGGCACAGGGTAGGGTGAAAATTCTCATGCACATCCACTTTCTGATTGTCTTTTTAGGGGCTCCCCAAAGAGACAGCAGGTTGGGTGGCATCTGTAGAGCAGAAAGGGGATGAAATGTCCTGGTGAGTCTAGTCTACAGAAAGCAGCACAGCAAGAGGTTGGTGACGTGGCTGAGGCCTGTTGCTGTGTGAGGAGGTAGAAGGTGGGGGTCCCTTCTTCCTGTTCCTCCATGGTGGATGTCATGCAAGAAGCCAACCACAGCTCTTCCTGGTGGCATGCTGGTGCCTCCCACCATCCCCAGAAACCCCATTTCCCATTTCAACACTCCAAGAACCCATCCCCTGATCCAATGGGTGGGGGTGGAGGGCACAGAGGCAAGCCGATGCCTCATGAGGATACTTACGTGAAGGCAAAGGCCACTAAGGCCCCACTGACCACTATGAAGTCGAGAATGTTCCAGAGGTCACGGAAGTAGGCACCCTGATGCAGGACGAGCCCCAGGTCAATCATCTATAAGGGGACAAAGAGGGTACTTAGACCCTTCACCTCTGCCCTGGGGTGTGGTCCTCACCCTTCTAGCCTCTGGGGGAGGGACAGCATGAGAGGGAGTTGGGGGGAGCCCCAGGGACCACCTCATCCTGCAGGGATGGTCAGTGGCCAGAGGACTCAGGGTAGGAGTAGGGAGACGCAGCTCCTCCCCACCTAACAGAAGGCAGCTCTGACTTGCTGGTTCTTAGATCTGAACCTTGGAGTTTGCCTTGACAACTCTGTCTCAAGTCTGTCAGCAAACGTTGCTGGCTCTGCCTTCCAAACCTCCCAAAGAATCTGTCCACTTCTCACCTCTGCCATTGCCTGGTTCTGCCCCATCCCTGCCCAATGGGACCAGTGCAAACACTTGTCCTCCCCACACCTGCCCAAGGGCACCTGTGGACACCTGAGTTAGGTCCTGCCTCCGCTTAGAACACTCCACAGCTCCCACCTTACTCAAAGTATAAGCTGAAGTCCTCCTTGCACAACCTGCCCATCACGTCCCTGCTCTCATCCTTCTGTCCTCCCTCATTACTTCCAGCCACACGGCCTCCTTCCTGCTCCTCAAACACACCGGGCATTTCTAATTGTCAGCGTGAGCCACCAGAACCGGGGCTGCATTCTCAAGGGTTCAGAATACCCTGGAGCTCCAGCTCTCTCTGCACTCACCTTGATCACCATCTCAAAGGTAAAGACGCCTGTGAAAACGTAGTCAAAATATCGCAGCACCTGCAGGGGATAAAAGCAAGGGAGCAGTGTATCACTGGCTTGTTCCAGCGGAACCCCAGTAAGACTAACAGTAGTCCACTGGGGTGTGCTACCTGTCAGCAAAGTCACCAAAGAGAAGGTCTCCACTCAGAGGAGGAAACACAGCTGCTACATTAGGTTGGGCAGGGCGTGCACTGCACCAGGGCTCCTTCAATCTTATCTCACAAAGCAGATTTGTATATTGTGAAGGAAACTTTCCAGCAGATGGCAGCAAATCCTAACCAACGCACTCTACGTGGACAGTTCATTTCCCAACAGGAAGGACCTTTCAAAGTATGTCCCAAGTTCTATGTGGACTGGAGGTGGCCTCTGGGAAGTCAGGTATGACTATATCCCTCTGCGTTTTGGGTCTGTTCCCCCAGGCCTCCTGGCCAAGAAATAGTTTCCAGGTGGTTTCTCCTCCTGAAACACTAGGGCTAAGCTTGTGCTGCTGACTTTCTTCCTGTCCCATGGTCATGCCCTTACCAGGGTTGACGGATTCTCTCTCGCCCTCCCTCCCGCCTCACTGGGGGCCAGCCCCATGTTTCTGCTTGAACGATCAATGTCTTTTGGCCTGGCCCCTCTCCAGGACACATGGTAGCAGGCCTCTGGTGTCACCCAGGCATGGGGACCTGGGTGTGCTGGCACCGCCACTGGCTGGAAGTAAGTAGGTTGAAGCAACACGGGCTGATAATAACAGCCCGACAACCAGAGGGCGCCTGCAGCCACCTGAGTCAGGCGGGTCCCTTCTCTGCTCACAACCCTCCGTGGGTCCCATCTCATTTGGGGCAAAAGCCACAATCCTCCCTGTATACCTTAAGGTCCTGCACGATCTGACTGGTCACTACCATGCCCTCACCTCCTCCCACTTACCCCTTTGCTCTCTTCCTCTTGCTACTCTGATGTTCTTACCTCAGGGCCTTTGCACAAACTGTGCCTTCTACCTGCAATGCTCTCCCCCACATTCCGTCTGATGTACCCCCTTCTTCTTTGTGACTTGGCTCCAGTATTACATTCCTAGTGAGGGCTTCTCTGGCCACCTGTTTCAAATTTCACCTACTGGTGCTTGAGATCCTCTTCACCCCTGGGCACTTACCACTCTTGACCAAGTGTTTGTTAGAGTTACTACTAATCTCATTGCCCATCTCCCCTATGCTAGTGTCAGCTCCACAAGGAGAGGGCTGTTTGTCTGTCACTGTGGCAACTACAGCTCATAATACAGGGTGAAAGTACGCAAAACATGTTTTCACACGAATGCATGGGTGCGGCATGGCCAAAAGCCTGGTGCTTTGTGGGCTCTGGGAGGGCAAGGACCATCTCACACCCTCTAATCCTCCATGGGTAGCTCAGCACCTGGTATGTGGTAGTTGCTTATTAAATACTTACTAAAAGCCTGAATGGGAGGAAGGACAGAAAAAGGGAAGGGATGGAATTTGGGGAAGGGCAGACCAGGGGATGGGGGGGGGGTTAGGTGAATCAAATTCCAGAAAGCTTAGATAAATCCTGCAAGTGGAAATCAAGACCAATAAACCAAGTCCAATCATCTCTAATATCTAGATCTCTCTTGACCTTTTTTACAAATGGCATTTCCTGTTGCTAAGTCTAATCTGAAAAGGTCCGTGTCTCATTCATCACAGGCAAATGTAAAGCAAAACCCTGGTGGAATCTCACTCCACGCCAAGCAGATCAGCCAAGAGAAAGAGCCAATAGCAAGTACTGACAACCAAGTATTGGCAAGGATGTGGAGCAGAGTCCCCTAGTGCTACCAGTACAAGTGTCACTGTATTTATTGTCATTCTGATAGACGTTCTGGTTGTATTGACTGAGGCTGACTACTTGCAATTCGATGATCTATTTTTGTCGGCGTGTTATTTTTGTTTTTTTGACATAAAGTCTCACTCTTTCGCCCTGGGTAGAGTGCCGTGGTATCATCACAGCTCACAACAACTTCAAACTCTTGGGCTCAAGTGATCCTCTTGCCTGAGTTTTTTCTATTTTTTAGTAGAGATGGGGTCTCACTCTTGCTCAGGCTGGTCTCTAACTCCTGAGCCCAGGTAATCTGCCAGCCTCGGCCTCCCAGAGTGCCAGGATTACAATCGTGACCCTAATCCAGCCACCGAGCCTGGCCAAATTCTATGATCTGGAAACTCAATTTCTAGTTTTATACCCTAGAGAAATTCTTGTCCAGGGATACCAGGAAACATGTTGAGAGGTGGGGCACAGGGACAGTTTTCAAACTGGGGAACAATCCAAATGTCCATCAACAGGAAGATGGATAAATGAACCATGCCATATAGCGAATATTAAACAGCATGATAAAAAATGTCCACTGATATCTGCAACAACATGTGCTTATTTTAGGGCAGATATAACACTGGGTGGCAAAAGCAAGGCATAGAAGTATCCCATTTATTCAATGTTACAAAGGAACAAAAATGTTTATGAGTGTGGCCGAGTGTGGTGGCTGATGCCTGCCTTCCAATCCCAGCACTTTGGGCGGCTGGGGCAGGAGGATCGCTTGAGGCCAGGAGTTTCAGGCTACAGTGAGCCATGATTATGCCATTGCACTCTGGCCTGGGCAACAGAGCGAGACTCAGTCTCGAAAACAAACAAACAAACGACAAAAAGTTCATGTGCGTGAGGGAAAATGAGAAAAGCTGAGAAACACACATTCCAGAAGTTGGGGCCCTGGTTACCTCTAAGTCAGGGTTTATCTGCTTAGCGCTACTGACATTTGGTGCTGGATCCCTCTCTGTGGGGGGTGCCGTCCTGGGCAAGGCAGGGCGTTGAGCAGCATCTCTGGCCTCCACACACTGGGTGCCAGGAGGCCACCTTCCTTCCCTAGTTGTGACAACCAAAAACGTCTCCAGACATTGTCCCAGGTCGAGAATCTCAGTTCTAGGAAGAAGGCAGGCAGTGGAGGGGTGGTGGAGGAACCGGGGAGCCACAAGCCATCAGGGGCACTTTGGTCTCTTTCTTGTCCTTGATGAGGTTACATGGTGTGAGCAGTAAGAGGTCACAGTACCCTTACAGAGATAAATTAGGGAGGGAACCCAGGGAGCTGACACTTTGCAAACGCTCCACGGAAGATGGTCTGAGGCCTGCTCTGATTCCCTTCAACCCTGGGAGCTGCAAGGTCACTTGGGCCACCCATGCCTATGTGCTTCCTGTCAGAGACAAGGCTTCTTTCTTCTGCCTCCCGCAGTTTCTGGGGGTGTGGGTGGGTTCCTGAAGCTTCTTGGGGCACGGCCTCCCCAGGCCTGGCTCCCCAAGGTCTCTGGGGGAAACCAGCCTGCAGGGAGTAAGTGGGGCAGCTGTGAGGTCTGCACTGGTATGAATTTTGTTCTACTTATTTCCTTCCATCTCCCTCATCAGCCCCGAGGGAGCCTGAGAAGGAAGTGAAAGCGCATGGTAAGCTGCGGGCGGGCTTGATGGATATGGTTAGTGTCGCCAGAGTCTTAACCTACTTAGCTGGGGTGGCGGAGCCTCTGACCAGCAGAAACTGCACCTTTGGCTACAGGCTGGCAGGGAGCAATGGCAGGAGGGAGCTGGGGAAATGGGCATCACCAGTCCAGCCTCTCCAGGCCCTGGGGTCAGGCCTCTGCCTGCTGGCTCACAGATGGGACGGATGAGGTGCGCCCTTGACTGTCGGTGCCTGGGTTTCCCTATATAAACCATGATCATGCACTCATTCCTGCTCGGCAGGAGTAATGGGGGTGATACTCACATGGCCCTGGCACACAGTAGGTACTCAATACATGCAGACAGTGGAAGCTGTGTGTGGGACACATTCTTGGAATTCTGCTGTATGACCCTGGAAGGGTCACATACTATCCACTCACATCCCACCCTGAGCCTCAGTTTCCTCACTGGTCAAACAAATATCTGGGAGGGATTTTGGGAGGATTAAGTGAGGTACTGCATGCCGAGTGCCTGAAACACAGCAGGGGCTCAATTAATACGTTGACTGCCACATTAAAAAAAAAAAGGATTATTTTCCTCGGAGCCACAGTGTTTTATTGGGTCCCTCCCATTCCATGCAGGGCATATGCAGCATCCACACCCTGCCAGTCTCATGCCCCCATTAGGAAGTCTGGCGATTTTTAGTCCTAGCTACTTTGAGCCACTTCCTTTCTACCAGGCTCACATAGCCATGGCCTTGTCACTCTTGTGCTCAAGAGTGTCCCTAAGGAATCAGTTTCCCCTCCCAACCAGCACTTATGGGGGCTATGCCTACGGGCTGCCCCCAACATCCCTTTGATCCTAGCAATGAGCCTTCTGGATGCAGGAGAAAGTGGTCCATGACAGAGGAGCCAGGCTACGAAGGGATGTGCTCGGTGAGACTCACATTGTTCCGTGGCGCATTGGGCTGCACAGGGTCCTCGGCGGCCAGGGCGATGCTGCTCATGGCAATGACCATGAGGATGCACATCTCAAAGTAGCGCAAGTTCAGGATGTAATGGCACAGGCGGCGAAGGCTGTTGGAGACAGGTGGGCATGCAGAGGTCCATTCAGACCACAGGCTCACAAACTTACTTCTATAATTTGCTCATGTCACCTACCACTACCTGAGATCTCTAACTCCTAAGGCTCCATACCCAACAAACTGTTAAACTATTCAGCTGGAGGCCCTCTCTGGGCCCTGGGACCCTGAGAACACAGCGGGGGACAGTGGCTAGGGAAGACATTTATATTTTCAATTTATGAAAGTTCCTATCACTCCCAAATAACCATCATGGAACATCTTGATCCCCAAGCCCTTGATTCTGTAAGCAAGTAAAAGGTTTTTCATGCATAAAATGTCCTAGTGTCAAACAAAATTGGAAACCTATGGGTTAAGCAGATTTCTTTCTTTCTTATTTTGTTTTATTTTATTTTATTTTATTTTTTGAGACAGAGCTTTAAGCTGTCACCCTGGGTAGAGTGTATCACAGCTCACAGCAACCTCCAACTCCTAGGCTTAAACGATTCTCTTGCCTCAGCCTCCCAAGTAGCTACGACCACAGGCGCCTGCCACAACACCCGGCTATTTTTTGGGTTGCAGTTGTCCTTATTGTTTGGCAGGCCCAGGCTGGATTCGAACCTGCCAGCTCTGATGTATGTGGCTAGTACCTTAGCCACTTGAGCCACAGGCGCTGAGCCTCTTATTTTATTTTATTTTTTTTTGAGGCAGATCATCAAGCTGTCACCCTGGATAGAGTGCTGTGGCACCACAGCTCACAGCAACCTCCAATTCCTGGGCTCAAGCGAGCCTCTTGCTTCCGCCTCCCAAGTAGTTGGGACTATAGGTGCCTGCCACAACGCCCAGCCATTTTTTGGTTGCAGCTGTCATTGTTGTTTGGCGGGCTCAGGTACGTGGCTGGCGCCTTAGCCGGTTGAGCCACAGGCGCCGAGTCTCTTATTTTGTTTTTAAATTAGCTGTGTGACCTTGGGCAAGTTACTTATCCCTTCTGTGCCTCATTTGTAAAATGGCCATAATAATAGTGCTTACCTAACAGGATTCTGAGAACTGAAAGAACTAATATATTCCTGGTACATGATGGGGGCTCTAGAAAGTTAGTTACTGAAATTATAAGTTGTAAGCATTGTCAGAGCCTTTAATGTGCCAAATGGGATAATACTTAATCTCTTCAGTGGAGCTAATAATAAATAGGTCATAAAGTCATATGAATGGCAGCAGAGTTGAGTGGTTAAGAACCGCTTGCTAGAGTCAGCTTGTCTGGGCTCAAACTTCAGCTCTTCCATTCACCTGCTGTGTGACCTTGGGCAGGTGACTTCACCTCTCTGGATCTTAGTGTCTTCATTTGGCAAAGGAAGCATAGTACCAACCATATAGGACTATTATAATAAAATTAAAAAACATGTTTAAAGCACTCAGAAAAGTGCCTGGCTTTGAGTAAGTACTACTTAAGTGTTTCTTTAGTAAAATAGGGAAATCAACTAAATAAAAAAAGTGTGTGGTAAGTCTCCAACAGGCAGATTATAGAAAGCAGTTTTCCCCTACTTGATTTGACATGATTTTTCTTTGTCAAGAAGCATTTGGAAGGATCAGGGTTTCAAGATATATCCTCTGGAAAAATGCAATCCTAAAACAACCTCTGGCATTCATGTGATCAATTTCTCCACTATATAACCTATCCTTCTTAAAGATGCCAAGACAGAAAGGCCATGGAACGCGAGACCATCTGCCCAGAACCCAAACCTTGGCAGAGCAGAAGTTCGGAATATAGTGCTCAAGGCCCAAGGCTGCCCTGTCCAGTTGTGTAGGTTGTATACTACATGAGGCCGTCATTTCTAAGGGGCACATCACAGACAGTTTAGCTTTGCTTATTTATGACAGTGATTTTCTAGCTGATGGCAAGAAAAAGTCTCTTCCAACAAAATCAGTATATTATGACAAAGTCCCATCTTATGTGACTTAAGAAAGGAGTATCATTTTTTAATTGGTTCAAAGGTCCCCTGGACTGATGGTAGTCTTGGAGACAGACAGCTCTCCTCCATTACCCTCTGTCTGGCCTGACTTCCGCCACCCTGCCCTTGCTGCGGGCCATACTCACGGGTTGGTCGTGGACAGGATAAACATGGAGCTGTAGGGGGGCATGGGCTTAGGGCCGTCTTCCCCAGGGTCATCTTCCTCCTCCTCCTTCTTCTCTTCCTCTTTTTTTGGCAGTGGGTCTGGGTTGGCGTTTTTGTTCACTGTTGGGACAAGAACCAACACAGGGCTCCCTCCATGATTTCCCACAAGTCTTTGGGCTCCTGTGCACTCCCAGGGCAGGCAATAGGCAGCTGACATTTATAAAGTGCCTACTGTGTGTCGTATCATGCCATTGAATCCTCACATGACCCTATGAGGTTGGTACTTTTAGATTCCTCATTTTATAGACAAGGAAATTGAGGCACAGAGAAATGAAGTGACTTGTTTAAGGTCACAAAGCCAGAAGTGGCAAAGTTGGGATTTGAACTTGGGAAGCCTGGCCCCAGAGTGCCTGCTCTCAACCACTCTATAACCTTGAATCTGGTGGATCCCTCATGGGATATGATCACAGACCTGCCCCTATCCTGTTTGATCTTTGTACTGTCACTTGGAAGCAGGTGGGGAGAATGCCAGTAGACCCACTTTACAGATGGAAAGACTGAGCTTTCCCCTCAGTAGTTCCCCTTTACTGACTAGGATAAGGAGACCTCAGCCTCTGGAGCACCAATTCTATAGCTTAGCCTAGTTATGTGTGCGTGGGCAGGCTGAGTCTCTCTGAATCTCAGTTTCTTCATCTATAAAATGGCCACAGTGACAAGATCAATCTCTTAGGAGTGTGGTAAGCACTTATTGAGTTATTGAGCAAACCCATGGAAATCTTTTGCACAGAAATGACCCTACAGCAACTGAGCTATTATTATAATCTTAGGAAATAATTGGCTCAGTGGTTCAACTTTAAATTACTCAGTGCTCCTCTGATCCTGTGGTCACAGAGGCCAAACCTGCCAATCCCTCTGAAGTCTACTAAACCTATTCAGCGGCAGCCACTGGCTCTATAGATGTGGTTACTGGACACCTGAAATGTGGCCAATCAAATGGGATGTGCTGTTAAGTATAAAACAAATAACAGATTCTGAGAAAAAGAATGTTAAAATATCTTGTTAATAATCTTAAAAATATTCATTATATATTGGAAGTACATGTATAACATTTTGGATAAATAGAATTTGGGTCAAAATACAGTATATTATTAAAGTTCATTATCTGTCTTTTATACTTTTCTTTTTAAAGATAGAATGGTTTTTTTTTGTTGTTGTTGTTGTTTGTTTTTAAGTGATAAGATTCTTGCCCAGGCTGAAGTGCAGTGGTATGATGATAGCTCACTGTAAACTTGAACTCCTGGACTCAAGCAATCCTCCTGTCTCAGCCTCCCGAGTAGCTGGGATTACAGGTGCACACCACAACACCCTGCTAATTTCATACTCCTTCCTTCCTCTCTTCCTCCCTCCTTTCCTTCTTGAAATCACATGACCCACCAAATTTCCATCAGAGGAAGCCATTGCTCCTCAAATATGGTGGCCTCCTGGCTTCCCTAAGAGAATGAAGGATTCAGGAAATACCACTGACCCTACGAGCATGTCTGTGTGCCAGGCATTATATACATATTATCCCCTTGAATCCTCCCACAGCACTGTGGGGTAGCATCTATGTCTGTACCCATTTTCCAGGTCACTCAGAAGAGCCTCTGGGGACAGAGCCCAGGAAGCCTGGCTCCAGGGATGCCTGATCCCCTGTCAGAGATGTGCGAGGGTGGAGGGTCTCACCTTGGACGACGGTGTGGTTGAGTGGGGGTGGGCAGGCTGGGGGGATGTCCACCGTGGTGTGGTCGGGTTTCCTGGCAGTCTTAGCTGAGTTGGTCTGGGTGCTGCTGGGGTTGGTGACGATAAGGCTATTCTCAGGGGTCTTGGGGGGGCCAGGGTTGGACGGGTTCCCCGGGTTGTTGGGTGTTCGGCGGCTGGCAGCAGTGTTCTGGGGGTTGGTGGCCATGGTGGGGAGGACTGGCATGGGGCCGGGGTCCGTGCTGTTTCCCATCTTGGCTGGGCTCTGGGGCAGGCCGGAGTGGCTGAGGCTGTTGTGAGGACTGGCTGACTCTGCGGTGGCCAGCTTGTTGTTCTTCATGTTGTCAATGTCCTCGGCCAGGGGCGGGTCTTGGCGGCCCAGGTCCTGTTGGATTGGCCGGGTAGTTGACAGGTTGGGGCCCGACATGGGCACCCCAGAGCCCTGGGTCTCTCTGAGGAAAGCAAGAACCCGCAACTGAGTTAGGGGACCGGGGCAACATTTCTGGATCCTGCCTAAGATTCTAACATTCAAGGGTACAACTTGGTCACAGAGAAGTGTCCCAAAGCTCTCCAGCACCTGGCAGTGCAAAGGACCCATTTGATTCTTGCACAGATATAAAGACCTTTCCCTGCCCATTCACAGGTTGTAACTCTCTTTTTCTTTCTTTTTTTTTTTTTGAGACAGAGTCTCATTATGTCACCCTTGGTAGAGTGCTGTGGCGTCACAGCTCACAGCAACCTCGAACTCTTGGGCTTAGGTGATTCTCTTGCCTCAGCCTCCCGCATAGCTGGGACTACAGGCGCCCACCACAATACCTGGCTAATTTCTTGTTGCAGATGTCATTGTTGTTTTGGCTGGCCTAGGCCAGACTCAAACCTGCCATCCTGGCTGGCGCTGTAACCATTGAGCCATGGGTGCCGAGTCTATTCTTTCTTTTGTCTTTGAGACAGTGTCTCACTCTGTTGCTTAGGCTAGAATGCAGTGGCGTAATTATAGCTCATTGCAACCTCAGATGCCTGGGTTTAAGCTTCCTGCTCCAGCCTCCTGAGTACTTGGGACTACAGATGCCCACCACTACACCCAGCTAATTTTTCTACTTTTAGTAGAGACTAGGTCTTGCTCTTGCTCAGGCTGGTCTGGAACTCCTGGCCCCAAGCGATCCTCCTGTTTGGCTTCCTGAAGTACTAGGACTATACAGTCCCTTCTCATCTTGTATCCGTCAGGATTCTCAGGGTTTTACAAATGCACAGATGTCGTGAACCCTCTGTGGGTGTAACTGCCCACCCTCCCAGCTTCTGGCCTGAGGGAAAGAAGCCTCTCCCTTGGGAGAAAAAGGGCCTATAAATCAGAAGGGAAAAGAAATTTCTGCTAGAGCCTACACCTCTTGTTCCAACTTAAAGCTTCCTGACTTAGCCTACATGTCTCCCATTAGCTCCTGGGGAGGACTGGGGCACGGAACATTTCTAGATGCTCATCCTCTCTCGAAGAAAGCAGATGCATGAACACCACCTCTTCAGGGGTGGAGAAACTGCCTCATGGCTTTAAAACCTGTAATATGTATGTTCCCTGATAATGTTCTAGTTAAGGGGGGCAGGCCATATATACACTGAATCATGGTAAAAAAAATAACAATAGAAGTAATAATATGAAACATCTCAGTAATACAAGTCCCAGGGACTGTTCTAAGCACTCGACTTGTAATAATTTCTCTATCTTCAGCCCTAAGAGGTACAATGACTAGCACTAATTTATGCATGAGGAAACCAAAGCTCAGAGAGGTTAAGTCACTTGCCTAAGGCTACACAGCTGGTAAACGACCAAGATGATTTCTCATGGGGATACAAATGTGGTGGCCTGAAGAATGAATAGGAGGGATGAGTCAGGTACTTTAGATACTCAAGGAAGGCCTCTTGCTGGGGGTGACAAAGGAAGGTGTGAGAAGAATGACAGGTGAGAGTGATGCATGGGAGATCAGGGGAGAAACAGTCCAGGCAGGAGAACAGCAAGTGCAAAGTCCTGAGGTAGAGAGGAACTTGCTGAGTTTCAGAAGTGGGGAGTTGGGGAGATGAAGTGGGGAGGAGTCTGGGGTCTCCATTACCCAAATACTTAATACCACACAATCAGAAGTGAAAAGCGAAGTGCTTGAGCACTCAGAGCATTTGGAAGAAGAAAATGTAAAAAAATAACATTAAGGGTCCAGCTCACACCTTACAACCCAGGACTTTGGGAGGCCAAGGCAGGAGGATTGCCTGAGGCCAGGAGTTCGAGGCTGTAGTGAGCTATAATCATGCCCCTGCATTCCAGCTTGGGTGAGAGAGTGAGACACTGTCTCTATGAAAAAAAGAGAAAAAAAGTAGGGTGTGGTGGCGTGCTCCTGTGGTCATAGCTACTCGGAAGGCTGAGGCTGGGGGATAGGTTGAGCACAGGAGTTCAAAGCTGTAGTGAGCTGTGATGATGGCACTGTACTCCAGCCTAGGTGACACAGCCAGACCCTGTCTCAAAAAAAAATTAAGGGTCCTTGCCACCTCAATGCCCACCATGATGTCAGCCACAAGAGGGCAGAGGTTTACTTTTCTCTTCATTCACATCTGAGCTCTCAGCGCCCGGTCCAGGCGTGGCAGACGGTAAACATTTGGTAACATTGTCAAATGATAAGCGAATGCCTCCCTTTTTCAGATGAGGACACTAAGGCCCCAGAAGAGGTCCCATAGGCCCAGTTCTCCCAACAACCCTTCTTTCCCCCAAACCCGGGAACACCCCCAGATAGACAGACACTCCCTCAGGAGTCATGGCCCTGCTGACACTGACTGGGGTCAGTCTGGTACTCTATGGACTACAGATGTATGGACAGCACTGGCCCCATTCCCCAGGCCCAATCTGGAACCCCAAATCCACTTAAAAAAAGGGGCTGGCTTTCCCCAAGGCTGGCTTTTCTTCTCCAAGAAGAAAATATGGAGACGGAAGTAGAGGCTGGAGTGATGTGTCTACAAGCCAAAGATGCCAGAGGGCCCCTGGGTTGGCACCATTTTCCTTCTTTTATTGTTGCATTTTAACTTGCAAAAGTCCACAGTGTTTTTAGTAAGCGGAAGAGAGACGAGCTAATTTATTTTCAGAATGAAGTAGGTAAGTGGGATGCTTCTATTAATACTTTCCGGAAAGAGAAACTGAGGCATTTCCATGTATCTCTGAGGCCGCACGGGGAAAGCCTCAGATCTAACCAAATGCCTCCCTTCTCAGTTACATGAATGGGTTACTGGATTGGCATTTGGGTAGAGAGACTGACATGGGTTTGAGTCTCTGCAGTGCCACTTACGGGCTATGTGACCTTGTATAGTTTCATTAACTTCTCTGAGCTTTAGTTCCCTTATTTTTTGGAAAAAGTTATTTTTTTTAAAAGAGATGGGGTCTTGTTGTGTTGCCCAGGCTGGAGTGCAGTGGTGCAAGCATCTCATTGTAGTCTGGAACTCCTGGCTCAAGTGATCCTTTCTCCTCAGACTCCTGAGTACCTGGAACTACTTGCATGCACCACCAAACCTTGCTAATTTTTTTTTTTTTTTTTTTGAGACAGAGCCTTAAGCTGTCCCCTTGGATAGAGTGCTGTGGTATCACAGCTCACAGCAACCTCAAATTCTTGGGCTCAAATGATTTTCCTGCCTCCGCCTCCCAAGTAGCTGGGACTACAGGCGCCTACCACAACACCTGGCTATTTTTTGTTTTTTGGTTGTAGTTGTCATTGTTGTGTGGCAGGCCCAGGCTGGATTTGAACCCACCAGCTCTGGTGTATGTGGCTGGCACATTAGCCACTTGAACTACAGGCGCCGAGCCCACCCTGCTAATTTTTAAATTTTTTATAGAGATGGAGTCTTGCCGTGTTGTCCCAAGCAACCTCCTACCTTGGCCATCCAAAGTGTTAGGGGTTGTAGGCACGAGCCATTGTGCCAGGCCATTTCCTCACTTTTAAACTGGGGGTAATAGGAATAGAACTTTACTTCTATCCTGGAGACTGCAGTGAGGATCCTAGAGCTTATCGGCTATGTAACCCCTGGTGATTTCTTTATCCATAATGTGGTGGAGGTAACCTCACTGAGTCACTGTAAGGACTAAATTTGTCAATGAGCTGGGAGTCACAGGGGATTATTCCCAGCCCTCAAAACCTAACAGAATTTGCATGCTGGTTTAGTACTTGCTTAGAATCCGTGACCTCGTCATCCCTTCTGGTTTCTCCCTGTTGGAATGCAGATGTATATTCTATGCCCGTCCCACCATTGCACTTTGGAAATAAAGATAAAGATACTTTATCTTATAGTTTCCAGGTCCACAGGTAGAGAGGAAATTTGCCCCCAAATGGAGTCACACTTGGAGTCTCACCCACACCTGACGAAGATGATTTAGAAGCTAAGATTTGGGACTTTTGAGCCGATGCTGCAAGGGGCTAAGACTTTTGGGGATGTTAGGATGGGCTGAATATATTTTGCATGTGGAATAGATGTAGATTTTAGGGGTCAGAGGGGGTCTTTAGTAGGTTGAATGGTAGCCCCTTCAAAGATATGTCCACTTAGCACCTACGAATGTGACCTTATGTGGGAAAAATGATCTTTGTGGATGTAATTAAGTTAAGAATCTCAAGAGAAGGTCTTCTTGAATTGGGGTGCACTCTAAATCCAATGGCCAGTGTCCTCATAAGCAAAGAGAAGGAAAGAAGAAAATATGGAGATGAAGGTAGAGATTGGAGTGATGTGTCTATAAGCCAAGGGATGCCAAGGACTGCTAGCAGACTTGGGAAACATACACCATGATATATGGTAAGCGTCAACTGTACTGGTAAAGGCGTGGATTAGGCTCGGCGCCTGTGGCTCAACGGGCTAAGGCGCCAGCCACGTACACCTGAGCTGGCGGGTTCGAATCCAGCCCGGGCCCGGCAAACAACAATGACGGCTGCAACCAAAAAACGGCCGGGTGTTGTGGCGGGCACCTGTAGTCCCAGCTACTTGGGAGGCAGAGGCAAGAGACTCGCTTGAGCCCAGGAATTGGAGGTTGCTGTGAGCTGTGATGTCATGGCACTCTATCCAGGGTGACAGTTTGAGGCTCTGTCTCAAAAAAAAAAAAAAAAAAAAAAAAAAAAAAGATGTTGGATTAAATAAGGTAAATTCTAAACAAGAATTTTGCCAACATTTTGTATAGTCCACAAAGAAGTCCCTAATTTTAATTTTAACCTGCTTGGAATTCATTTTGAGAAGTTGTACCTCAGATGAAAATCTGGCTGGGAATTTTTTTATTGGTGCCAAAAAAAGTATGCTTTTTTTTTTTTTTTGCAGTTTTTGGCCGGGTCTGTGTTTGAACCCACAACCTCCGGCATATGGGGCCGGCACCCTACTCCTTTGAGGCACAGGTGCCGCCCAAAAGTATGCACATTTTAAGAAGAAAAAACTGTATTAAAATTGCAATATTCATGTTATATTTGACTTCTAAACTTATAACAGTTATAAGATACAATATACAAGATAATAAGTTATTGATACATATTGAGTATTATTATTATTATTATTATTGAGACAGTCTCACTACGTCGCCCTTGGTAGAGTGCCATGGCATCACAGATCACAGCAACCTCCAACACCTGGGCTTAGAAAATTCTCTTGCTTCAGCCTCCCGAGTAGCTGGGACTACAGGTGCCTGCCACAACGCCTGGCTATTTTTTTGTTGAAGTTTGGCTGGGGTGGGGTTCGAACCCACCACCCTCAGTATATGGGGCCGGCGCCCTACCCACTGAGCCACAGGCGCTGCCTGAGTATTATAATTTTAATACTCCTTTTTCCTTAAAATATGTATACATTTTTTGGCATCATCTGTGTACATTTGAGAGAAATATCCTTACCAAATAGCAGGCCTCATTCAGTTATAATTTCACGAAGAACCTAAGTCTTTTGGCCCCCATCTAAAGAGGTTGTACTAAATAATATAGCAGCTGAGACTATGGGGAAGGGGACAGTTGGTGAGAGAAACACCATTGTGCATCCTTGTTTGGGTGGAAAGGGTGTCTACAAAATTTTATTTTGTCTGGTTTTTACTTCTTCATTGAATTTCTGTAGGCTCTGTTCGTTGGGGAGTTTTAACAAGCTCAGGCTGCAGAAGACTAATACCAATCTCTATGAGGTTTCATCGCCAAAGTGCCTCCAAGGAGAACTCAAAAGGGGCAGAAAACTTTGACAATGAGTTCCTTCCCCCCATCTTCCCTCCCAAGGATCTGGCATCATCTGTGTGGATACGTGGCTGGTTACATAACACCTGTCCTGAACAGCATCCCTTTAGCCAGCTGACTGCCTTAGTATCCCTCTGCTGAGGGTTGTGAACACCTCACCTAGGGCACATTCAGCCCTGAGACCCAAGAGATGGTCTCAGATTATTTGGGGGTGATGAGAATAGCAGCCTCTACTGTCCTGAGGATCTCATGTATTAACTCATTTAATCTCCCCAACCATTATGCTTGGAGCGGGTATTATGATCAGTCCCATTTTACAGAGGAGGAAACTGAGGTTCAGAGGCAAAGTCATCTGCCCAGCATTACCCAGCTGGGAAAGACTGAGCTGGAATCAGGTCATATGAGACTCTAAGAAGAAAATGGGGTGATGAAGAACTTGGAGTTTATGTAGTATGGGCGCTGGGGAGACTGCTAAGGGACCCTCAGGGGTATCATAAAAATCAGAATGCTTGGCCGGCGTGGTGGCTTGTGCCTGTAATCTTAGCACCCTGGGAGTCCACGGTGAGTCTATCGCCTGAGCTCACAGGTTTGAGACCAGCCTGAGCCAGAGCGAGACCTCATCTCTAAAAATAGCTGGGCGTATTTGTGGAAATTCTGAATTGGAAAAAAAAAAAAAAAAAAAAAGAAAAAAAGAAAAAAATAAAAAGAAAAATAGCTGGGTGTTATGGCAGGCATCTGTAGTCCTAGCTACTTGGGAAGCTAAGGCAAGACAATCACTTGAGCCCAAGAGTTTGTGGTAGCTGTAAGCTGTGATGCCACAGCACTCTACCAAGGGTGACAAAGTTAAGACTCTGTCTCAAAAAAAAATAGAATGCTTAAGAAGGAAGCGCTCTCTGCTCCCATGCAGGATAAACAATGAGGCTCAGAAGTCCAGCATCTCTCTTCTTGCTCCTTTAGGAGAATGGGTTGTCATGGTGACAGATGCAGGTGAACCTAGGATGCAAACAGCTGAGATATGAATTCTGGGGCAGTATGAGCCTTTGTGAATGTTCCCTTTACCCAGCCAGGTCTGGCAGGAGGCACTGCATGGCTTCTGGGGAGTAGCAGAAGCTCTGAGCTCTACAGATTTTTATACGGTGTCTGGAAAAGCTCCATCCTTACTTTGGTTACCCTGGGGTGCTTCTAGGCTCAGCCACCTGGTGTAATGGATCTGAGGCCAGCAACTAGTGAATTATGTGCAATAGAACGCGGTGCCATCCTCTTTTCACTGGGCTGAGCCAGTGAAAGCTGGAGAGATGCTGATAGAAATGGGAGGGGAACTGAACAAGTGAACAAGAAGAAAAAAAGATACATATTATCAATACCCTAAAGTATGAAAAACAGAGTCTGTCTGCAAAAAAGACCTAAGGAATGACCAAATAAGAGGAAAAATAAGGCAGACCTCCAAGGGACACTGGCTTTGTTATAATAGAGAATGGAATTGTCTTATTATTGTATACTTTATTTTTTTTGAGACAGAATCTAATTCTGTCACCCTGGGTAGAGTGCTGTGGCATCATAGCTCACAGGAACCTCAAACTCTTGGATGGGCTCAAGTGATCTCTCTTACCTCAGCCTCCCAAGTAGCTGGGGCTATAGGCACCCACCACAATGTCCAGCTTTTTTTTTTTTTTTTTTTTTTTTTAGCAGAGACAGGGTCTCCTTCTTGTTCAGGCTGGTCTCGAACTCCTGAGCTCAAGTGACCTACCCGCCTTAGTCTTCCAGAGAGCTAGGATTACGGTGTGATCCATCACAGTTGGTCTTGCATGATTATAGTTTACTGCAGCCACGAGCTCTTGGGCTCAAGTGATCCTCCTGTCTCAGCCTCCTAAGTAGCTGGGACTACAAGTACATGCCACCATGCCCAGCTTTAAAAATTTTTTTGTCGAGATGGGGTCTTTCTAGTTGCCCATGCTGGTCTCCAACTCCTGTTTATAATTATCTTTAACTATTAATTTTAACCTTTTTTTTACATACAAACATAAAATATTGTTTCCTTGTTTTTTATATACATTGCGTTTTCCTGGAGTGCAGTATTATTAGGTACATGAAAGGAACGCTAGACTCCGTTGTGTCTGAAACTTTACCGAGGTGTTCACCATACTGGAACATCTGGATACACACAGCAACTCCCCTCGTGTGATTTGAATTGTCCACACAGCTCCGCGTCAGCCATCATTTGTACTGTCCCACTCCTGCTGATGTTGTGTATATCTACTACCTGTGTCAGAATTACTTCACTTTTTGTCTTCCAGATTCTCATTACCGAAGGCGTGCTTCCCTGAACCTGCAGCATTGGCCTCACCGGGGAAATCTCATCAGAAATGCAGATTCTCAGGCTCCCCGGAGTCCTAAGACCTACTGAATTATAATCTGTATTTTATCAAGATTCCTGGAGATTCACACACGGGATTTTGAGAGGTGCTGGCCTTGTCCTTATGGCAGACAACAGAATTACTTATGCACATCATTTAAAAAAATCCGTATGATGCCCTGATTGTAAATATAAAAGAAGACTAAGGGGACATTAATTCATAATAGGACAATGTCTACTTCAACATGTAAGCTGTTGGGTCCCTGGGTGTAGAATCACTCTGGGATCTTCTAGGGAGTGTTACTAAATACTGCAATGAAAAATGATGCTGGTTCTGAATGGGTAAGACATTGGTCTGGAAGATGGCTCCATAAACCTTGAACCCTATTCTCCTTTTAGTTTTGAAGGTCCAGAGTGGCTTCTCAATGCCCTCAAGAACAGAATTACGTAAAGACGACAGTTGGCTAAAAATGGTCTAAATTTAAATGTCACTTATTTGTGTCAGCTGCCCTTCCAGGCCCTCTGCATGTTTTATCCCATATAATCCTGGCAACGGTCCAATTAGATCCCACTATTTCCTTTGCACAGGTGAGACCAAGGCCCAGAGAAATGAAGTCATTTGCCAAAAGTCACACAGCAAGGACACAGAAAAGCTGTAAAATTCTGGGGAGTACGGGGCTTCTCTCAATTTCTCTGAGATGCCCAAGACCTCTGGTGCTAAACATCCTGGGTTCAAGGACACTTATTAAATGCACAAAACTTGAGTTTTCCCATTTGTGAAAAGGGGCTATGACTGGGATCTATGGAGAAGAGTAAATGAATTTATGTGGAGACCTCCAGGTACACAGCAGGTGAGACTCTGCTGTCTGTTTATTTTTGAGACAGGGTCCTGCTATTGCTCAGGCTGGACTGCAGTGGTGTCAGCATAGCTTACAGCAATCTCAAACTCCTAGGCTCAAGTGATCCTCCTGCTTCTGCTTCAGCCTTCCATGTAGCTGACATTGTGCCATTACCTCCTTCTAATCTTTAAAAAAAATTTTTTTGTAGAGACAGTGTCTTGGCCAACTCACGGCCTAACGCGAGCCTCCCTCCTGGGCCTCCCCAGATGCCAGGATTACAGGCATGAGCCACCATGGGCCCCCTTGCCGTTTATTATTATTATCGTCATTACTATTAGGTCGCGTCCACTTACTTTCTCCGTCGGTGCCTGCGCTCCTTGTCTTCCCTCCGCACGTCCGGGTCGTATGTGCCATGTCGGTGTCTCCGCCGGCGCTCGCCACCCTCGGGGCCCTCGCCCTCGCCCTCACCGCCCCGGGCTGGCCGGCTGCCCTCTCGGTGCCGGGCCCTCCGCTCCACCTTGTCCTCCGCTCCCTCCTCCCCGGGCCTGCGGTGGGCCCGGTGCCGGCGGGGCTCCCCATCGGCTCCGCCGCGCGGGGAGCCGCCGCGGCTCTCCCTGCTGGCGCCCTGCCGGTGAGCGTGCCTCCGGTGCGGGTCCCCGGCCTTGCCCCGGTCCGCCTCGCCCTCCCAGAAGGCCGGCTGCTCCGGGCAGCCCTCCCGGGCGTGGGGGTCCGACTCGCGGCCGTAGGGCCCCTCCCGGCTCAGCTCGGCCTCCTGGCTGCCGGCCCAGGGCCTCCGCGCGTCCAGGCCCGCCGAGGCGCCGGGGTCCCGGGCCCGATCGTGGTAGCGGGCCTGTTTCCTGAGGAAGTCCTCGGCGCGCTGCTGGCCGAGGCGCTGGTCCACCGTGGGCTCCGCCGCCCGGCTCTTGTTGGTGTTGTTGTTGCGGTTCTCCTGGGGGTCCACCACCAGCGGCCGGTCCAGGTGGGTCTTCATGTCCGGCCGCAGGTGCCGGGCGTACGCAGCCTTCCAGCGCTCGTCGGGGTCCATCTCGTTGTACAGGGCCTCCCGGCTGGCCAGAAGATTCTGCTTGCGCATCTCGCTGGTCCGCTGTTCCCACACCGACCTGGCCGGCTTCTGATTTTTCTGTTGCTCCTTCCTGCGAGGGGAAGGGCGCAGGGGCTCAGACCGTTGTTGGGCCAACCAGCATCTAGGGAACTCCTGGCCTCCACATCAGCTCCCCCACAGCAGCCAGAGGGCGCCTGGGAGCATCTGCCTCAGGAGCCTCCCCATCTCTACTCAAGTACACTCTATGGCTCCCACTTGCCTCAGAGCAAAAACTGAAGTTCTCCCTGTGGCCCACAATGCCCTGGGTAATCTGACTGCACCTCCCTTCCTTCATCACCCTCTACTATCTCCCCTTCCTACTCTATTCCAGCCACTCTTGACTCCTCCATCTTCCCTAAACATATCAGGCATATTCCTGACTCAGGGCCTTTGCATGTGTTGTTCCCTCAGCCTGGAATGCTCTTCCCCCAAACTCCCCCATGGCTCCCCTCTCACCTCCTCAGCCCACATAACCTTCTAGGTGATGCCTTCCGCGATAATTTTATTTACAACTGCCAACTCTCTTTACCTTCAACATTTCCTACACCCTTTCCCTACTTTTTTTTTTTCTATTTTCAAATTTATTACATTTCTTTCTTTTTTTTTTTTAATACATGTATTCTATTACTCTTCATCACATTATTTTCCGCCCCCCACCCCTCCGTGGTAAGACAGAATTGACCCACAGAAAAGAATACAGAAAACACCAAAGCTCCCGGTAGAGGGAGAGACTTCAAGTGGGGAGAGAGATGCTCTCTCCGCTCCTCTCCCGGTCTTTCCCCATCTCCTCCTCCAGGCCTCCAGCCTCAGGGTACCCTTTCCCTACTTTATTTCTTCTTGTAGTTCTTTTTTTTTTGAGACAGAGTCTCACTATGTCACCCTCAGTAGAGTTCTCTGGCGTCACAGCTCACAGCAACCTCAAACTTTTGGGCTCAAGTGATTCTCTCGCCTCAGCCTGGGACTACAGGCACCCGCCACAATGCCCCGCTGTCTTTTTTTGTTGCAGTTGTCATTTAGCTGGCCTGGGCTGGGTTTGAACCTGCCACCCTTAGTGTATGTGGCTGATGCTGTAACCACTGTGCTACAGGTGCTGAGCTCTTCCTGTAGTTCTATCACCTAACACAATATGTAATTTACTTATTCATCTTGTTTATTGTCTCTCCAGCCCCACCCCTTGTTAATGCTGTAGCCCCAGTAATTAGAACAGTGCTGGGCACGTAATAGGCGCTAACTAAATGTTTACTCAGGCAAAGTGAGTAGGAAAACAGAGGTATCTCTTCCTAAAGCTCAGCCCTGTCAGGGTCCACCCCATCCCTCCCCAAACCTGTGACTCAAGAGGGTATGGGGGCTGAGGAGCCAGGGTAGCATGCCAGGGTTTGGGGGCACTTACACAGCTATGGACATGTTGGCCGCAGACAGAGGACTCACTTCTGCCACCTCCTTGGCCTTCTGTAGGGCCAGTTTCTGGTTGGCTGCCTCTTCTTCTTCTTGTTCATCCTAAAAGGCATTTGGGATCCCTGTTCACAAAACATGATTTAGGCCTTGGGTCCTCACTTTTGATCCTGTTGCTGAGCAGGGACAGCATTTGAAATACTTAAAAGCAGGTTTGGCCTGAGTGGTGACCAATCGGAACTGAGACCACTCCACCCTCAGCCATAATGGGCACCTGGCATTAAATATATTGCTATCTTCTGTACGTGTAGGTATGATATCCAGCTCATGATTAACCCTATTTTAACACACAGCCAGAAGAAAACAAAGAGGAAAAGATTCTCTTTCTATCCCATGATGAAGATTTTCCTGCACTCTGTCTCAATGAGCAGTGCACAGATTTCCCACTCACTATACTTCTGAGCTATTTGAACTCTCTGAACCGACTTTCAAAAAACACCAACTAGCCTCACATACAGAAAAATCTGGCGTCCTATGGCCCATGCCATGCATTGCCAACAGCCCCAAAAAGGAGGATCAGGAGAGGAATTTATATTCCCAGCCCCCACAACAGGAAGGCAGCAGGAGAGGAGAGCGGGGAACTGCCCAGGGTGCTTGCTGAGGTTAGGTGCTGAGAGGAGGATGAGGCAAGAGGTCTTAAAAATACATACAGAAAAAGACGTTTTTGGACTTTAAATCCTTCTTCAGCCTTCATGCAGGGCCTCATTCGTAAAACAGAAAAGCCAACAAAGAAAAGAGCAAAGAAAAAGCAACGAGAAAGAAATGGCCAGAAACAACCCCGCCCATGCGTTGTTGCGGGAGCTCTCCCCCTGTGCTCGGCTTCTCTGGGGCAAGCAGCAACCTTACCACCTCAGAAATGGTCAGATCAGGACACCATCACTGACAACGTGGAGGTCACTCCGGCTGGCCACCCAGCTCTCACAGGGCCTCTTCCCCCTCCTAACACCACACCCAGCATTTCTCAGAGCCGAGTTCCTGGACATACTGCCTCAGAAACACTGAAAATGCAGATTCCTAGACTATCAAAGCCTCTACAGAACTAAGGCTGGGCCCTGGAATCTGCATTTTCAAGATGCTCAAGTTTAAGCAATCAGTGCACAGTGGCGAAGAGCACAAGTTTCAAACCCAGATGGCCTGGGTTCAAATCTCAGCTTCTCTACTTAGCTGCCCTGTGACCTTGGGCAAGTCTCTTAATCTCTCTGTGCTTCACATTCTTCATCTAAAATTCCAACTCACCCCACCTTTTCCCTATTCCACTTTTTTCTCTTTAGCATTTTCCACCATCTGAGAAGCTATGTAGTTTTACAAATTTATCTGAGTTCATGTCTGTTTCCCTGCCTTAAATCCCCACTCCATGAAGGCAGGGGTTTTTGTCTTTTTTGTTCAACTGCTGTGTCCCTGACTCCTCGATCAGGGCTTTGGTCACGGTAGGTGCACAATAAATACTCACTAAATAATGAAATCTGTAAAATGGGGCTCAGAGAACTTGTCTCCTTTCTATGAGGATTAAAGAAGATTAAAAACACATCAGGGGCTTATCAGGGTGCCTGCCACAAAGTAAATGTCCAAGAAATGCTTGTGGGATAAATGGAAGGAAAGAAAAAGGATGTGGAGGGGAATGTCCACAGCCCTGGGCCAGAGATGAGCTGGCCTTACTCTGTCCCCTTCTCTTATACTCACTGGTGTCCTCTCTTTCCTGTACCAGTCTCTAAAGATGGGCTCTTGGATGAGCTCACGGCTAGATGAGCCATGCCAGCCGGCTCTGCAGGTGGCCAGGCTTGAGGCCGTGTGCTTGGGATGGCGGAGACTTCCCTTTCCCCCTTCGTTGGAGCTGGGACTGGGAAACTCTCTCGCCCTCCTGCCAGGGCTGGCAGATGGAGGGTTGGCAACGGCTGCTCAGTTCTGTTCAGTTTCACGAACATGTCCGAACATGTCCCAAACACCTCCAGGCACTGGGGATGGGGCTGTGAAGCTGAGGGAGACCCCGGGGCTGGCAGCAAGCCCCTGTGCATGTTACACGTTTTCTTAATTTGCTGGGGCCCCTGGGGAAGAGGCGTGGGCTGAACTGCGGCTTGCTCCTAAGACGCTGGGTTTGGCTAGTGGGAAGCTCTGGCAGGAGGTCAGAGGGAGGAAGAGAGTGGGGGCATTTATTGGCTACTCTGTCTGTGCCTTGAGAGGGCTCTGGGTCCTCTGAGGTTACAGGGCCTGTGACAGCCCCTTCTTCCTCAGCTGGGTGGCCTAGGGTGGCAACAGTGCCTGCTGGCCCAGGAGCTACACCATTCCGGGGACACTCTGCCCACTCCCTGCTAGTCTGCCATCTGTTCCTGCAGCAACCTCACTGCTTCCCCCGTCCCTTCCCTCTGCTGGAAAATCAGCTTGGTTAGGGAGTGTCTGTCTCTGGGGTGGAGAGTGGGGCAGGAATGCATCTGGGGCAAAAGCTCTGACCCTCTTCCTGTGCCCCACCCCCACCACTGTCCTGATCTGCCATGAGCAGGTGGTAACTTTGCCACAGAAACATTCTCCCTCCGCCTCCACCTTGGTGAGCTCCTGGGCGTTGGCCAGATTGTCCACAGCGATGGCCAAGAACACGTTCAGGAGGGTGTCTGTAAATGTCTGAGTCAGGGAAATCAGCCATTGGAGGGACCCTGGGTATCTGGGACTCCAAATCCCCTTTCCTCCTGGCTCTGCCAGAGGCCCAGGTCTGCCCCTTCCCATGAAGGATACAGTTCCCAAAGAGTGTCAGCACGATGAAATAGATGGAGAACACCATGCCGCCCTGCACACCGCCCTGAGACTTGATTCCGTCGTACATGACCTCGTTCCAGTCTTCGCCCGTCAGGATCTGAAAGGGGAGGAATAAAACACACAGCCAACCCCCCTCTCAGCTGCAGGCCCCTCGGGAGACACAGCTGTGGAGCTGAGATCTACCCACCCAATCCCCAACTCTGGGAGGTCTTCGACACCCCTGCCCTGGGTTGCTGAGCCAGACTCTCTGTCTTTGCGAGTGGAGAGGCCTGGCCTTACCATACTGAGGGCCTCTTAGCCTGACTTTTAGAAATGTGACCCTGGGGGGAAACACAGACCTCTTTGTAACTCTATCTTCTTTGATGTGAGTAAGGCTATGGACTAAATTTTGTCTCTTCCCAAATTTATATGTTGAAGTGCTAACCTTCAATGGAATAGCACTTGGAGATGGGGCCTTTGGGGTATAATTATGGTTAAACTCATGGAAGGAAGCCTTCATGTTGGGATTGAGGACACAGCAAGGTGGCTGCAAGTCAGGAAGAGAGCCCTCACCAGGAACCAACCCTACCAACACCTTGATATTGGACTTCTAGCCTCCAGAACTTTGACAAGTAAATGTCTGTTATTTTAAGCCTCCCAGTCAATATTATTATTTATTTATTAAAAAAAAATCTTTTTTTGAGACAGGGTCTCAGTCTGTTAACCAGGCTAGAGTACAGTGATGCCATCCTAGCTCACTGTAGCCTTGAATTCCTGGGCTCAAGCGATCCTCCTGCCTTAGCCACCTGGGTTTCTGGGGTTGCAGACGTGTACCTCAGTCTATGATAATTTTTGTTGCGGTAGCCTGAACAGAATAAGGCAGGATTTTAACATTAAACCATGTGTGGTCATAGTGATGGTTAAACAAACTATTATGTAGAAAGCACAAATATTAGCACAGAGGCACATTTAGAAGGTCCCTTAAGGTGGACCCTGAAGCAAAGGTTCAAGTGCACATGGTTTATTTGCAAGGGGGTTATCTCAGGAAGCACAGTAGCGAAGAGGAGAAATGAAAATACAGAAAATAAAGGGGATGTTAGCAAGTAAGTTACCATCAAGGGTAAGTGGGGCTCAGTCTTACTGGTGAGCTCTGGGAGGCATCTCCCCTAAGGGTGAGGCTGCTGGTGTATTTATCCACCAAGGGCTGCAAAAAAAATCTACTGGTACTACTAATTTCTTTGGTCTGGGCAACCATGAGGTATTGACAGAAGTTTTACTGATGCGTATTGCAAGAACCAAGGGGATATCTGAATACCACTTACACACTCCTTAAAATAAAATCCAACTCCCTTCCCTTTTTCCATATTTCCAGGAAGATAAAGAACATGTAAAAGAACTCCCAAAACATTAATCTGCTAAGGCAGGGTTTCTTAGCTTAGTCTTGGCACTGCTGACATTTTGGGACAGATCGTTCTCTGTGGTGGGGACTGTCCTGTGCATTTGAGAACGTCGGGCAATGTCCCCTGATCTCCACCCACTAGATGCTAGCACAGACATCTTCCCCCAGTGTGATAACCAACAATGCTTATGGGGCTGTCACCTGTTCTTAGAGGACAGAATAGCCATTGGGTGAGAAAGAACATCTGAACTAAAGATACATAGGAGGGACCAGTACTACTAATGACCAGCCACGTGGGGGCTCAGAGCTTCTCTTCATGGATGGATGGTCTCCTCTCTAGCCCCCTGTCCAGGAGTCTCATTAGAAAATGCCACCCCTTGGGCGGCGCCTGTGGCTCAAAGGAGTAGGGTGCCAGCCCCATATGCCGGAGGTGGCGGGTTCAAACCCAGCCCCGGCCAAAAAACTGCCAAGAAAAAAAAAAAAAGCAAAGAAAAAAGAAAATACCACCCCAGGAGAAGGGGAGAGTGAAGTCACATTTTGCACACACTTTTTGTCCCCCAACGAGAAAGAATCTACTGCAAAGCCTCTGGGGTCCCAGCTGGGCCAATCCCAAACCACAGGGCATGTGCCCATGTGGGTCAGAAGCTGATTTGGGCTCACCACTTCAGGTAAATCCCTTTGGCGTGGAATAAGAGACTGGGGTGTCTTCATGTTTGGTGGGTGTGTGAGCCATGCCTTTTATTTTCTGTATTCTAGTGCTCTGACATCTGCAGCCTTGCTGACACTGGAGGACAGCCCCTCCTAGCACTAACCAATTCATAGAACTAGCAAACGATTTAGCTCTGAGCATGCTTTCCAAATACAAACCAGCAAAACAGTCCCCACATTCCAAACACCTCCTTTATCTCCGGCCCTTTATTCACCTGCCCTAATCACTCCAGGGCCAGGTACCAGACAATTAGGGAGAGCCCCAGCGGCTCCCGAAACAATCCCCACTAACCGGTCCTAAGCCCGTTTACTGTGCCTCGCAAGGCTCTTGCCCCCTTTTCTCCTCTCTCTTTTGCTTCCTACCCAAACTGGTGTTTCCCCTTGTGGTCTTGCATGCTGTGGTCTGCCTCTGTCTTGGGATCCATGAGTATAACAAATTATCTTCTCAATGGCATTCCTCACCAGATCTGAATAATAACACAATCTGCATGTTCAAACAGTGTGAAAAGGCGAGGTAGAGAAGGAGCCGCTCAGGGAAGCCCCTTGGACACTAGGCAGGGGCTTTAATCTTTGATTCTAAGAAGTGTCCGCTCACAGGGCCAGGTGGAGGCTGTACCTGAAACACTGTCATTATTGCTGCTGGAAAAGTGTCAAAATTGGTGGGAGGAGTCCCTTCATCGAAATTAAACCTGCAAGGAAAACAGACATTTCACATCAGCTCCACCCCAGCGGCTCTGAGGGTTTGCCTCATTCAGCTTCCTGTCTCCAGGGAAACGTCTCCATCATCCCTGCTTCCAGGACACACCCTGAGTGGTATCTTAGAGCCCCACACATCTAGGTGATGGCAATGGGGCACCCAGGCCACAAAGAGGACTGCCTGCATAGTGGAGGGGGTGTGGGTCTCCAGATGCCCTGAATGTGGGGTCCCTGAGTCTCACCCCAAGGGAGAAGTCAGAGATTCTGCAGAGTACTCACTGGCCGCCGAAAAGTTGCATTCCCAAAAGGGCGAAGACGACGATGAACAGGAAAAGGAGGAATAACAGACTGATGATGGATTTCATGGAGTTGAGAAGAGAGACGACCAGGTTTCTGAGAGACGCCCAGTACCTGCCGACAGAGATCAGCAAGGGGTCAGGCCAGGCCAGGAAGACGGGAGCTGGGGGTCAGCTACGAGGCGTGAAGCCCCCGCCTTCCCAACTTGCTGGAGGAGCCCCACCTTATCCCCCATCCCTACCCCGATACAATGTTGAGGAACCCCAAAGACTTACTTTGTGACTTTGAAAATACGCAATAACCTGAGAGCTCGTAACACGCTGATTCCAAAGGATGTGCCAGGTTTTATGACGGCCCAGATGACTTCGAAAATGCTTCCAATGATAACCTATAACAGAGGACCTCATCTCCTATCCAGGAACAGGTCTGGTCTCCAGAACTCGCAGGATTTCCTAGGCTCCACCTTGCAGGAATCAACCCAACTCCCACCTCCAAATGGGAGAGCGGGTAAGGGGTCCCTGACCTCTTCCTTACTTTTTTGTTTTTAATTAAGAGCTCATACAGAGCTAAGAATTCCCAAAATACACATAATTACAAAGTGAATGCCCGCGCGGCTACTTCCTATGTCAAATATGTCAAGAATTAGGATGTGTCAGCACCCCGGAAGTTTCCGGAGACCTTGTGACAAAGCCACCTGAATTTTGTGATAACCATTTCCTTACCTTTTAAAAAAAATTGAGGTGAAACTTACATAACATAAAATTACCATTCTTAAGCACACAACTCTGTTGCACTTAGTGTATTCACAAAGTTGTGCAACCACCACCTCTTGTCTAGTTCAGAACTTTTTCATCACCTCCAAAGGAGGCTCTGTCCCCATTAGCAGTCACTCCCGATTCCTCCCTCCCTTACCTCCAGACAACCACTAATCTACTTTCTGTCTCTACGGATTTGCCTGTTCTGGACATTTCCTAAAAATGGAATTATGCAACATGTGACCTTTCGTGTCTGGTTTCTTTATCCGAGGATAATGTTTTTGAGATCCTTGCCTTTTTAACGTATTCATCCCTAAATAATATAGTTTAATTTTGTCCACTTGAACTTTGCATGAGCTGTATGGACTCATTTTGTCAGAGCCTGCTTCCTTTTGTGCAATATGATGTGGGCGAGATTCACCCCTGTTGTGGAATGTGGCTGCTGCTGGTGGCCTTTCATTGTGGCAGAGCACTTCGTTATATGGATATGCCACGACTTCCTTATCCATTCTCCTGCAAAGGGATACTTGGGTATTAGGGCTTGCTACTACTACAGACAAGGCTGCTCAGGGCATTTTCTTATTTTATTATGTTTTAGAGATAGGCTCTCTCTCTGTTGCTCTGGCTGGAGTGCAGTGGTGTGATCATAGCTCACTGCAGCCTTGAATTCCTGGGCTCAGGCAATCCTCCTGCCTCAGCCTCTTGAGGAGCTGGAACTATGGGTGCACGACACCACACTGAGCTAATTTTTCTATTTTTTGTAAAGATGGGGTCTTACTCTTTCACAGGCTGCTCTCAAACTCCTAACCTCAAATGATGCTCCCACGTCAGCCTCCCAGAGTGCTAGGATTACAGGTGTGAGCTACAGTGCAGGGCCAACCTCTCCGCCTTTGATGTTCCTGGGTATCAGCCATTCTAGGCAAGAGACGCCCAGGAGAAACAAACTCCTTGGGAACCAGAACACTTACCCCGCAGTCAAAGCAGTTGAAGGAAGAGTGGAAGTAAGGCCGCGTTCCAAGCCCGTACATTTTTATAAACATTTCGGACATAAAGAGTCCTAAGAAAATGAATTCTGCATAGTCTAGAAGGGAGAAGGAGGAAATGCAGAGGAGGTTAGGCTTGCTGGGGATAGGGGTTCCAGGTGGCTCTGACTTTTCTTTTAATAGCAGCCCTATCCCTTGGCTGGTGTGGCAGGCAGGGAGAGAGAGGATGGTCTTTGGCGGACTTGGCCAAAGATTACGCAAGGCTTCTCTCCCAGGGGCCTTAGTTTCTCCTCTGCTAAATGAAACGAGCAACAATTGTTCTCTACCCGCCAACCAACCAGCCAAACTCAGGCCAATCTTAATAGGAGTGGGAAAAAGCTCTGCAGGTCTGTATCTTGTAGCTTTTGCTCTGGTTGGATGTAGGTTATTGCCAAGGACCTAGATTTTTTGTTGATTGGTTGACTTCTGGGTACTTGTTACATTTAAAACCGAACTAATTAAATATGGCCTAATCAACAAAATAACAATGGGCCATGTGTGGCCCCCTATTGCTAGTGTGTCATGATCTAATAATTATACTTAATCAACTTCTACATGCTTGAGCCTCAGTGAAAAAAAAAAAGAAATAGAAATTGTAAGGATGTCCTTTTTGTAATCCTGATGTTAGGTACTTGGTTGTACCACAGAAAACCCATCTAAGGCCTGGCTTTTCTCCTGAGTTGAAACATTCATCTGATATTCCTTGGAAATCCTCGCTTATTGGTGATTTAAAAGTCTTGAGCAAGACAAAGATTTTTGTTTTGTTTTTGCTTTTGTTTTTTTGAGGTAGGGTCTCACTCTGTTGCCCAGGATAGAGTGTAGTGGCGTCTTTATAGCTCACAACAACCTCAAATTCCTCAGCTCAAGCAATCCTCCTGCCTCAGACTCTGGAGTAGCTGGAACTATAGGCACACGTGCTACCATGCCCAGGTAATTTTTCTCTTTTTTATAGAGATGTGGTCTCTTTCTTGCTCAGGGTGGCCTCACACTTATGGTGTCAAGTAATCCTCCTGCCCTGGCCTCCCAAAGTGCTAGGATCACAGGCGTGAGGTCCTGTGCTTGCCCAAAGCCTTTTGTTCTTTGATGAGAAAGCATAAAAGAGGGTAAGAAGATGAGGCATTAGGAAAGGCATGGGCATTCACCTAATGGATAGGAAGGAGAGGGCTCTGCGGGGAAGAAAGCAAACAAGAAGAAAAGACAGAGAATTCAAATTATCTTCCAAGAATTTCACAATTACTAGCCACAAAACTAGCTCTATTTGATGGTTACTATGGTTTGAATGTTTATGTCCCCTCCAAAATTCCTGTTAAAACTTCATCACCAGGGGCGGTGCCTTTGGCTCAGCGAGTAGAGCACCGGACCCATATACCGAGGGTGGCGGGTTCAAACCTGGCCCCGGCCAAACTGCAAAACAAACAAAAAAATAGCCGGGCGTTGTGGCGGGCGCCTGTGGTCCCAGCTACTCGGGAGGCTGAGGCAAGAGAATGGCATAAGCCCAGGAGTTGGAGGTTGCTGTGAGCCGTGTGACGCCACAGCACTCTACTGAGGGCGATAAAGTGAGACTCTGTCTCTACAAAAAAAAAAAAACAAAACTTCATCGCCAATGTAAGTATTAAGAGGTGGGGCCTTCAGGAAGTGATTAGTCAGGAGGGTAGAGTCCGCATGAATGGGATTAGGAAGTTTGTCCCTTCTGCCTTCCGTCATGTGAGAACATGGTGTTCCTCCTTTCTGCAGGATAGAATATTCAAGGTGCTACCTTGGAAGCAGGCAGCAACCTCTACCAGAAAACCAAACCTGCTATGCCTTCATGTTGGACTTCCCAGCCTCCAGAGTGGTGAGAAAATACATTTCTTATTAAATTATCTAGTCTTGGGTATTTTGTTATACCAGCACAAATTTAGGTATGCTATATCATGCTTTTTGAGAAGTGTTTTGAACTGTCATAGCCTCAGCACTCATTTGTCTTCTCATTCGTAGGATTCTAAGGAGCTCCTAATGTCTGAGGCAAACTCTAGAGCCTCTAAAAAATATCAGCCAAGGAAATCTATTCATCATATCTGGTGCATTCCAAGAACCACCAGAAGCAACTCTCTGGGAGTACTGAAGAGGTTCTGAGATCTTGTTCCTCAGTTACCATGAAAACATGATAGCTAGTGATTCATAAGACCTTGAAAGAATTTTTTATCCATAGAATTGGTGGATATGGAAGAACTTTCAAGACCATGGAGTCCAGTTTCCACCACTTACAGATAACAAGTCTGAGACCAACGTGTACGTTGATTCCAAGACATATAAACATTTTTGTTAACATTTTGACATCTCTGAAGTTAAAGTATATTTTAAAATTGGCATGCCCTAGTTTAGACGGCTGCATTGTTTTATTTCTTAATGGTACATAAGATACTACCTTCTAATTGAACATATCTTTGATGAATGGATGATGGTAATGACTTGTCCAAAGTGACATAGTAGGACAGGCTTTTAGAATTCAGGTCACCTGGCTTCAAATCCTGGCTTTGTCACTTACAGTTGTGTGACCCTGATTAAGTTACTTAACCTCTCTCTGTCTCAGTTTTCTCAACTGGAAAATGGGAACAATTAAAAGACCTTTATAGGTATAGTGGTCCCAGGCAGGATGTCCCAGTCCTCTGTTTCTGAACCAGGACAGACTGCACAAGGTGATTAAAGGGGAGAATACAGAAGATTAAAAATAGACTACCAGAGGAAGTTAAAACAAGAGGTAAAGAGTCCTCATTTATAAGTGACTCCAGAGGGACTGAATGTAATTTTTAAGGTTGGAACTAGGTCAGGTCTCTTGGAAGGAGAACTGGTCCCTGAGAGGTGTCCTGGGCAGGGGGTGGGAGTTTGCCAGCCAACATGACGGAAACAATGAGGGTTACAAGAAGACAATGACCTGGACTAGGCTCTTGGGCCTTTCTAGGTCAGACTAGACTGTTTCTGAACAGTCAATTCTGAACTAGGTCAGAAAGGCAGTGAATAAGTCAGATAAACCAATAGATGTAAGAGGACGGCAAGTAGGCACAAAGTCTTCAACTGGAGCCCACAAACCAGAACTAGGGCATCCACTTGCTCTCCTTATTACTCTTGTTGATTCCACAGAGCTCTTTACTTTTTAAATCCTGGTCATCTTTCTCCACTTCTCCTTCTCACCTGCAAAATTGGCCCTCAGTACTGATACCATCTCATGTAAATTCCTGAAATCTGGGAATAGGCCCAGAGAGCAACCCCTGGGGGTTCTGGTACCCACCAAGTGAGCAAGATGCTCTCATACTTATTAGAGGGGTATGTTCTAGGAATGAATAAGGAAGACCAATGGGGCAGAAGTTGAATCAGGAAAGAAAGAGAAGGTTTGAAAGAAGAGGGGGAAAATAGGAAGTCAGAAGTAAGCAGAGAAAATGGGGACAACATATAAGCCACTCCCTGTTTCTAAGGAACCCCCCTCATCTCTTAACTAAAACTTATTTTAACATTCCCAGAGGTATCTATAAAAATTGTATCTACATTTGTTTCTTTTTTTTCTTTCTTTCTTTTTTTTTTTTTAGAGACAGAGTCTCACTTTATCACCCTCAGTACAGTGCTGTGGCATCATAGCTCACAGCAACCTCCAACTCCTGGGCTTAGGCAATTCTCTTGCCTCAGCCTCCCAAGTAGCTGGAACTGCAGGCACCTGCCACAACGCCCGGCTATTTTTTTTGTTGCAGTTTGGTCGGGGCCAGATTCAAACCCGCCACCCTCAGTATATGGGGCTGGCGCCCCACCCACTGAGCCATAGGCGCCACCCTACATTTTTATTTCTATCTGGGCTGTCTTGTGTTCACTGTTTTTCTCTATCTTCCAATATCCTTTTCACCAGCACCCCTATGGCTTTCTCTTAAGAGAGGGATCACAGGAGCATCTGATGGCTTGAATTCTAGGTTCCAGCTCTCAGGCCTGAGGAAGATGGGTTCCACGGTGGTGGCAGCAGCAACATTAATCCCAGTCCCAGTTGTAGAATGGCCAAATGGAAGAGCAGATTCCATAAGGACCAAAGCAAAGAACATATAACATCAGAGAGTGAAGTAGAAAAAAGGGTGTGAGGAAGGGATCAGGGAGCCATCAGGGGTGGGATGGGGCTATACTCACAAAGAAAGTCGGAGAGCCACTCGGGCTGGTTGTAGTGAACGATAGCAACACACAGCGTGTTGAGGGCTACCAGACTGAGCACAGTCCAGTAGAAGGCCTGAGTTTTGACCATGCGGCGGATATAGAAACGCATCCTCCTCTCTTTTTTGTGAAAAAAAGTTGAGTTTTCCAGCTTGGCACTTTTAATGCTGGCTCGGGCGAAGGGAGAACCTGCCAGGGAAAAGATGGAGAATGTGAGGTTTAGGCAGGTTCCTAGCCAAGAGATCCATTAACCTTTCTAGTAAGCCCTCTGGCCCAAGGGAACCATCTTGACCCATGGGCTTAGCTTTTGCAAAGATAAGCTTATGAGAAGACAAAGTTCCTGAAAATAACAGAATTGGAAGTAACCAATGAGAATTCAGGGTATTAATGGGAAGGCTGGTAGTACTCTGCCACAGGGGCCAATTTTCCACGTTCCCCACTCCTAGCCACATCCGATGTGTCTAAGGGCTCACACCACAGGAAGAGATGAAGCAGGACCCTCTGTTCAGTACTCCTGACATGGAGGCAGGCAACAGAGCTGCACAGAGCGTGCTTGGGAGGCCTCCAGGAGGAGGTATAAATAAGATCCTTGTTTTCCATGAACATTTCATTTGAGAAGTGATCACCAAGCAATAAGCCAGGTGTGTCTACTGCCTGCACATATCTTTGCTCTTAAGCATTTACTGAGCAGTTACCTACTGTGTATCAGGCCCTTTCCCAGGCACTCAGGATACATTAGGTGGGACAGCCCTGCTCTCCTAGCGCTGACATTTTAGGTGGAAGAGACAGACAGCAGGCACACTAAATTAAGCTAACACTGTGATGGAAAGAGAAAAGTGGTTGATAGTGGAAAGAGAGGGAGGTGAGGGCAGGGAGGTGATGGGCAGGTCATGTAGGGCCTGGTGGAACACAAAGGAGGACTTTGGTTTTTACCCCAAGGGAGGTGAGACCTATAGAGGGTTCTGAACAGAGGAAGGACATTCCTGACTAAGGGGTTCAGAGTCCCCTCTGGTGCTGAAGGGGGGAACAGACAATGAGAGGTGAGGGCTGGAGCTGGGAGACCAAGTTGGAGGTGATTGCACAGGTCCAGGCAAGCAATGATGGGGATTAAACTTGGGTGATGGCTAAGGAGGAGGAGCGGCTGGATTTGGGATGTATTATTTAAGGTAGATTCAACATTTGCTGATACATCAAGGGTGGCTATTAGAGAGAGGGAATAGCTACAGTTTTCAGTGAGTCCCCGGAGGGATGAAGCCGCCATTAAATGGGGCAGGTTTTGGGGGAGGGACAATGCTCACTTTTAGACAGAATGAATTCATCTTCTGAAATATCTCTCCTTATAAACCTTCAATTGCATTCATTTCTTTATTGTTCTTTATTAGTTCAGTCATTCATCCATCCATTCCTTTGTTCATCATTCATTTGCTCATGCACTCACTTATCCCTCCATTCATCATTAATTTATTCATTCATTTGTTCATTCGTGCATCCATTCATCCATCCTTTTGTCCAGTCACCCATTCATCCATCCAGCACATTTACTGAAACCACCCCACTTGTCAGGCAACAGATGTAGCAAACACCTTGAAGGAAGTCACTTCCTGTTAGCAAATTCTCAACAGAGACTTAGCAGCACATCAGTGGCTATAATGGCTCGTACTGGGTTTGTGAAAGTTGAAATTATTGGTCCACATTTAAAAACTGAGATTCTTCCTTAAAACTCTGGAATTTGGTTTCCCTTGAATGACTACAACAGCTAACATTTATGAAACATTTAGCAGGCACCAGGCATTGTGGGGAACACGTTTTACAGAATAGGATACTTGCTCCTCCTTGCAACCCCAGGAAGGAGGGACCAGCATTGTACTCATTTCACAGCTGAGGAAATGGAGACTGAGACAGATTGACGGTGGTTTGGTAACCGGATCAGAAGTATCAAGATGGCTCAGAGCACATCACCACACTCCACTCCTGGAACTTGGGGTCCTGGTGGGATATGTTTCCACCTAACACATCTGGCCAGGCTCAGTGGGTGTGGCCTCCTCTCAGGGATGCCCTTCCTCTCTGCCCAGGACCCTTCTCTCATTTCCACAACTGTTTGACCCCAGGGACAGTCCTCATGGCCCAGCCCAGTTGGACATTTCTGGCCCTGGTCCCTGCAGCTCCCAAAGATATGCCTATATCTGCAGGTCTCCAAAGGACTTGGCAAAGAGGAATGGAACTCTCAGGCGACTCTGGGATTGGGAAGCTCCACAGGCAGAAAAAGAGAGAGAGATGTCACAGTGGGCAGGATGTCCCAGGCCCCTACTCCTACATCTTGGGTCTCCAGCACCTTATCTGCAAATTGAGGACAACCATACTTCCTGTTTTGCCGGGCCATGAAGAATCATAAATGAGTAAATATAGCTTAGTGTGATGCCTGGCACATGATGATTTTGGAGGTAATCCCCTACTGTAATCTCAGAAGCTGAAATCAAGACTCAGACCATTTGCCAGTCATAGAAGGGATCTCTCCTGATCACTTGACCTGGAGACACACCCCACTAAAGGTATACCCTTCACTGGGGAGGGAGAGAGAGGACTGCTAACTGAACACATCCTAGGTGCTGTGCCCCATGCTAGCTAGGTACTATCACTTCTATTAATTACAAATTTTTTTTTTTTGTTTTGAGACAGAGCCTCAAGCTGTCACCCTGGATAGAGTGCTGTGGCATCACAGCTCACAGCAACCTCCAATTCCTGGGCTCAAGCGCATCTCCTACCTCCACCTCCCAAGTAGCTGGGACTACAGGCGCCCGTCACAACGCCCGGCCATATTTTGGTTGCAGCCGTCATTGTTGTTTGGTGGGCCTGGGCTGGATTCGAACCCGCCAGCTCAGGTGTACGTGGCTTGCGCCCCAGCCTGTTGAGCCACAGGTGCTAAGACGAATTTTTTATTTTTTTGTTTTTTAGTCTTTGAGACAGTCTTACTTTATCCTGGGTAGAGTGCTGTGGTGTCACAGCTCCTAACAACCTCAAACTCCTGGGCTCAAGCAATCCTGTTCCCGTAGCCTCCCAAAATACCAGCTTGTTTTTTTTTTTTTTTTTTCTTTTAGAGACAGGGTCTTGCTCTTGCTCAGGCTGATCTGGAACTCCTGAGCTCAAGTAATCCACCCGCCTTGGCCTCCCAGAGTGCTAGGATTACAGGCATGAGTTTCCATGCCTGGCCCTTAATCACAATTTTCTTTCTTTTTTTTTTTTTTTTTTATAGAGACAGAGTCTCACTTTATCGCCCTTGGTAGAGTGCCGTAGCGTCACACAGCTCACAGCAACCTCCAGCTCCTGGGCTTAGGTGATTCTCTTGCCTCTGCCTCCCAAGTAGCTGGGACTACAGGCGCCCGCCACAATGCCCGGCTATTTTTTGTTGCAGTTTGGCCAGGGCTGGTGCCCTATCCACTGAGTCACAGGCGCTGCCCAATTACAATTTTCTTTCTTTCTTTTTTTTTTTTTGAGACAGAGCCTCAAGCTTTCACCCTGGAGAGAGTGCTGTGGCATCACAGCTCACAGCAACCTCCAATTCCCGGGCTCAAGCGAGTCTCCTGCCTCCGCCTCCCAAGTAGCCGGGACTGCAGGCGCCCGCCACAACGCCCGGCCATTTTTTGGCTGTAGCCGTCATTGTTGTTTGGTGGGCTCGGGCTGGATTCGAACCCGCCAGCTCAGGTGTACGTGGCTGGCGCCTTAGCACGCTGAGCCACAGGCGCCAAGCCGCAATTACAATTTTCTTAAGAGGCAGGATCTTGCTCTGTTGCCTAGGCTGGAGCCTGGCCTCCCAAAGTGCTGGGATTACAGGTGCGAGTTACTGTACCTGGCCATTTAAAATCTCTTCTTTAATAAATGCATACCTAGACCATGGGTTCGCCACGTAGCAAGTTTTCTTCTGTCAGCCAAAAATTAAAGATCAAGGTCTTACACACAGAAACTCTCGGAGAATATCTCTCCAGGCTTCATAGATTAATCCTTGGTTATGGGCTGAATTGTGTCCTCCCCCCTTAATTCATATGTTGATGTTCTAACTCCCAGCACCTCAGTATGTGGCTCTCTTTACAGAGCTAACCGAGGTAAATGAGGCCTTTAAGGAGGCCCTAATCCAATATGACTGGTGACCTTTTAAGAAGAAGAGATTAGGACACAGAGATGGACGGATGGTTGATCATGTGAAAACACAGGGAGAAGATGGCAATTTACAAGCCAAGGAGAGAGGCCTCTTAAGAAATCAGCCCTGGGCGGCACCCGTGGCTCAAAGGAGTAGGGTACTGGCCCCCTATACCAGGGGTGGTGGGTTCAAGCCCGGCCTTGGCCAAAAACTTAAAAAAAAAAAAAGAAAGAAATCAGCCCCACCAACACCTTGATCTTGGGCTCCCAGCCTCTACAACTGTAAGACGGTAAATTTCTGTAGTTCAAGCTGCTTAGTCTGAGCAAACTCACACACCACTCCCACCCACAGGTGAAGCCCAGTTTAAAACACCTCTTTCCTAAAGTCTTCCTTGGTTTTCCCACCTTCCTTCCTACCCTGTATCCCCATATAATTGTTGGATTGCTGGTCACATTTCCTTTATTTTTTTTTTGCAGTTTTTGGCCAGGACCAGATTGGAATCCGCCACCTCTGGCATATGGGGCCAGCACCCTATTCCCTGAGCCACAGGCACCGCCCCACAGTTCCTTTTTCTTTCTTTCTTCTTTTTAAAGAGATAGGGTCTCACTTTGTTGCCCAGGCTAGCGTGTAGTTGTGCAATCATAGCTCATTGTAGCCTCAATCTCCTGGGCTGTAATTCCTTATAATTAGTCTCTGCTGTTTTTAGGCAACTTTAAACTTAATTTTTTGATTTCAAAAGTAACAAAATTTACTCACTTCAAAAGTAAGTGTAAGAAAATGATTGCTTATCGGTAGTATATAAATTCAAAGTCAGGAATGATGGTGATGTCAGACAACTATAGACTGTCCACATGGGTGGCTGAGACAGTGATACCTTTGTTTTTTGAAGGTACAATGTATATAAACTTTGTTTCATGCACACAATTATTAAAAATATCTAACAGGCATATATAAAACACAAATGAATGTGATATTTAGACTTGGGTTTCATCCGGAAGATATCTCATCATGTCATCATGTATATATGCAAATATTCCAAAATCTGAAAAATTTGAAATCCAAAATACTTCTGGTCCAAAGCATTTCTGATAAGAGATACTCAACCTTTACTACAATTAATTTTTTGCTTTTTTTGCTTTTTTGAGACAGAATGCTGCTCTGTCACCCAGGCCAGAGTGCAGTGTCATCAGCCTAGTCACAGCAACTTCCAACTCCTGAGCTCAAGAGATCCTCCTGCCTCAGCTCTTAAGTAGCTGGGACTACAGGTGCCTGGCACAATGCCTGGCTAATTTTTCTATTTTTAGTAGAAATGGGGTCTCGCTCTTAGGCTAGTCTTGAACTCCTGAGCTCAAGTGATCCTCCTGCCTTGGTCTTCCAAAGTGCTAGGATTACAAGTGGGAGCCACCTCACCCGGCCAACTATAATTTCTTTAACCATCTTCTCCACCTACTGCTGAGCATATGAGTTGTTTCTGTTTTTCACTTTTTTGAACACCAGAACACTGCTGAGAAAAGGCTGGAATACAGTTTTTTGCACACGTGAAGAAATTCTTTTGAAGTGGAAACGCTAGGTCAACAAATATCAATATCTGTAATTTTTTTTTGAGACAGTCTTGCCCTGTTGCCCAGGCTAGAGTGCAGTGGCATCATCATAACTCACAGCAACCTCAAACTCTTGGCTCAAGTGATCCTCCTGCCTTAGCCTCCCAAGTAACTGAGACTACGGGCACAAACAACCAAAAATTGGGTAATTTTTACATGTAGAGAGGGGTCTTGCTATGTTGTCCAAGCTAGTCTTGAACTCCTGGTCTCAAGTGACCTTCCTACCTTGGTTTCCGGAAGTGCTGGGATTACAGGTGTGAGCCACCACACTGTAAACATCTATAATTGAATAATGTCAAATCATACACTTGAAATGCTGCAAATTTACACTCCTGCCACTGTATTTGAGAGAGTCCATTTCCCCACATCCTTGCCTACATGGGGCAGTATTATTTTTTCATCTTAAAAGGATGATTGTTGAAAGATAATATCTCCCTGTTAAGTAAGGGCAGGCATCCTCTCTTATCCATAGAGAAGATTCTATCTTGGGCACCTATATTTTTTTCCAGTGCTGGCATTCAATAAATGTGGTATGATTAAAAGAAAGTTTGCCTATCAAAATATAACAAAACAGATTTTAAAAACAGAAGTATAGCACTCTGGGAGGCTGGGAAGGGAGGACTGCTTGAGGCCAGGAGTTGAAGACCTGCTAGAATGGGAACAAGACCCCGTCTCTATCAAAAATGAAAATTAAGGCCAGGCACGGTGGCTCACACCTATAATCCTAGCACTCTGGGAGGCTGAGGCAGGTGGATTGCCTGACCTCACAGGTTTGAGACCAGCCTGAGTCAGAGCAAGACCCCGTCTCTTAAAAACAGCTGGGTGTTCTTGGTGTGTGCCACACCTTTTAGGGGCAAGACACGATTGTAAGAGGGACTTTACCTAACAAATGCAATCAGTGTATCCTGGTTTCTTGTACCCTCAATGAATCCCCAACAATAAAACAAACAAACAAATAAAACAGCTGGGTGTTGTGGTAGGAGCTTGTAGTCCCAGCTACTTGGGAGGCTGAGGCAACAGAATTGCTTGAGCACTCTATCGGGAGTAACAAAGTGAGACTCTGTCTCAAAAAAAAAAAAAAAAAAAAATTAGCCGGGTGTGGTGGTGTGTGCCCATAGTCCCGGCTACTCAGGACGCTGAGGCAGAAGGATCAATCGAGCATAGGAATTTGAGGTTGCAGTGAGATGATGATGCCACTGCACTGTAGCGGGGGTGACAAAGCAGGACTCTGTCTCTAAAGAAAAAAACAATAACAAAGGCAGCAAACTAATACCTGAAGACAGACATAACTGATCATATGCAGAAAACACTGATTGAGTGCTGGAATTCTTGACACTTGCTTAAAGGAGATTAAAAAGATGTATACAGACGTGGAAATAGAATAAGTTCTTCACTACAAGGAACAGCATGTTTGGCTAGAAATTAAAAATTCAAACGAAAACAAGCTTTAAGGTATCATGACAAGCCCACTTAACTGGGAAAGGAAATTAAATCAATAGTATGTGATGGCCAGGGGAGTTGGGGAATCTACGAACACGTGCGCACTTGGCAAGTTTATAAACGGGTTCCATGTTTTTGATACTCAGAATGGCTCCATGAATAATGAGTTGAAAAGCTGTTAATATCTTTGATCTATAATTATCCCCAAGGAAATATGCCCAAAGGGTGGGGGGAGTAATTGTATACAAATGTGCACAGCAGTGCTCCTTGTAAGAGAAATATTGGAAACAGCTCAAGCACTAGATAATAGAGCCATGGCTAAACAAACTATAGTGAATCCACCCCCACGAGATATGTGATCACAATGGAAATGATGTCAAAATTCAGCAACGAGGTTATAAATTAGGGTTGAGGGAAAAAAGTGGAATCGAAAAACAGCATGTGCCTGTGGATCAGAAACACTTGTATATCCTGACTTCCCTCCTCCCCGCGCCGCGCCGCTCTCCCTCCCTCTCTTTCCCTTTCTCTTCCCATCCTTTGGTTCTCATGCTGCCCCCTGAGGAGTCCCCAAACAGCCTGAATTCCCACTCCCTTCAAGCTCATTCCAGTCTTATTTCCTTTGCCCGAGGCTCTTCCAGCCACTATGAGAGACCCCATTGCAGAAAGACCCCAATACTTCCTTGCTGTGAAGGTCAAAAGCAGCACAGTCTCAGTTCATGAATCAATAGTATAGAGAGGAGAGAAGAAAAAGAACACATGTCCCCTCCCCTCTCAAACTCTGCACCTGTGGTGGCAAAGGTCTGAGCCCCGCCTGTTCACCGTAGTGAACTCCTGCTCATCCTTCAGTGCTCAGCTTAAATGCCACCTTCTCCGAGAAGTCTTTCCTGACCACTCCCTACCCTTCCGGAGTGGGCCAAGTCCAGGGCATCGTCTCTGCAGTGCTATTACCATTGCAGGTTTCTTTGTATGATTTTCTGTTTAATATCTATTTGCTGTGCTGGCCTGTGAGCTTCAGGTGGGTAGAGATTCTGTCTCTGACTTACTCAGAATTAGGCACCTAATAAGAGCAGGTCCCCCTGAAATACTTCCAGAGGGACCAATAAACATTAGCCAACATTACTGGGCGCTCAGTCTCTGCCAGGCACTGGTTCTCAATGCTTTATTGGGTCCCTACAATTATATGAGAAGAAGGGCACTGGTGTTATTGCCATAATCATGTAATCTGCCCCAGGACACACAGGTATTAAGGGTAGAATTGACACCCAAATCCTAGGAGGGCTGGTTCCCAAGCCCTCAGCCCTCCTATCTCTTGGGTGATCAGTGATAGATAACTGCCGGGCTGTAGATGAAGGGACTCACCCACGGAGGCAATGTCAGCCAGCTGATCCTCAGCCTCCTCAGGGTTGAGTAAATCTGTCTTGCTTTTCTTTATGGTGGTTCTCCGCAGAGCTCCAACAATGGAAACATGGCAAGAGAAAAAGACGTTACCCTTTTTGTGACAATGACAATAGAGGAACAGAGCAAGTCCTTGGATGTAACCCTCATGGCAACTGGTTCAGGGAGAACTAACACTGTGCCCATTTTGCAGATGCATAAACTGAGATTCAGGGAGGTAATATCACTTTGCCTAAGGGGATAAAGTCAAGAATCAAATCCTGTTTAGTCTGACTCCTAAATCTGGGCTCTCAGCCACTATTTTCCCTCTGGTCTACTTCTATTTTTATATTTTATTTTATTTTATTTTACTTTTTGAGATGGACTCTCAAACTTTGTTGTCTCAGGTCAGAGTACTGTGGTGTCACAGCGCACAGCAACCTCAAACTCCTGGGCTCAAGTGATCCTGTTGCCTTAGCCTCCTCTTGCCTCAGCCTCCTAGTAGCTAGGAGTATAGTGGCCCACAAATGCCTGGTTTTCTATTTTTAGTAGTGACAGGGGCCTGCTCTTGCTTAGGTTGCTCTCGAACTCCTTAGCTTCAAGCCATCCACTTGCCTCAGACTCCCAGAGTGCTAAGATTACAGGCGTGAACCACTGGACCCAGCCTGGTCTACTTTTAAATTCTAAGAAACTCACTTTAAACTCTGGTACTGGATACATGGTGACTCTTACGAAAACAGTCCACCCCTTGATCTATATTATAGTTGTTAGGCAGGCTGGGTTTGTGCAAATTCTTTCCCAATATTGAGGCGATATACCCTCAAAGGCTCTTCAGAGGACAGTAATTCAGGTATATACTTCCAATAAAGAGATTTAGGCACCCCCATACCTTCACCAAAATAGTGAAATTTATTTTATAACCTCCCAGTTCCTTTATTTCATTCAAATGCCTGCAATTTTCCATCAAAGGTCATCACTCTAACAGCTTTCTCACACATGAGAAGATAAACTGTGAGTGACAAGCTGTATTTTTCATGAAGAATTATTATTTTTCTTATTGTTGTCATTATTATCTTGCAAGACATATATCCGTCTGGCCTATGTCTAAATCCTGAAAAACTGTACTTTCGGGGAGCCCTAGACTGGTTATGCAGTGACTCTTACAGTCTGTCCTCTGATGCCCAGCAGAGCTGACGGACAGGTTGGGTTTATGAACAACTTTTAGTGCTGCTCAGGGGACAGTGAGTTCAAGTCTATACTTGAACTAGAGAGAAATTCCAGAGAAAGCAATTTACACTCTTTGTAAAATCCACTCTGTAACCTACCAGTTCCTTTGATTTCCTTCTTAGTCCTGGCATTTTCAATCCAAAGCCATGGCTCTGTTTAGTCAAATTTCTTACAAAGGAGTCAACAGTCCTTCACAGTAAACTAGCTTCTTGGTGGGATTATTTATCTATTTATTTAATTTAAAATGATTTACGTTTTGAGACAGGGTCTCTCTCTGTCACCCAAGTTGGAGTGCAGTGGTATAATCATAGCTCACTGCAACCTCCAACTCCTGGGCTCCAGCGATCCTCCTGCCTCAGCCTCCCGAGTAGCTGGGAATACAGGCATGACCACTATGCTCAGCTAAATTTTTTATTTTTGTAGAGAGGCTATCTCACTCTTTTTTTTTTTTTGAGACACAGTCTCAAGCTGTCACCCTGAATAGAATGCCATGGCGTCACAGCTCACAGCAACCTCAAACTCTTGGGATCAGCCCCTCAAACTCTTGCCTCAGCCTCTCAGCAGCTGGGATTACAGGTGCCCACCACGCCTGGCTATTTTTTAGTTGCAGTTGTCATTGTTGTTTAGTAGGCCTGGGCCAGGTCCAAACCCGCCACCCTTGGTGTATGTGGCTGGCGCCCTAACTGCTATTTCACTCTTAATCAGGCTGGTCTCAGACTCCTGATCAAGTGATCCTCCTGCCTTGGCCTTCCAAAGTGCTGAGATTACAGGGTGAGCCACTGCACGCCACCTGGATTATTATTTCTTTATTTAGCAAATATGCGTGGTGCTGATGTGCAAGGCATCCTATTTGCCACAACAGATATCAAACTCAGAAACAATCCCATGAGGTAGGTATTATTTATATTATGTCCATTCTAAAGATGAGAAAAACTGAAGTACAGAGCAGAAAAGGCTGGACACGTGTTTAAAGTGGGACAAGGAAAACACTGCACCTACTTCCTGAAATTTCTCTAGGAAGCAGATTCCTCCCTTTTCCTGGATCATACTGAACACGGCATACTTGTGTCCTGGCATGACCTGGGCCCTGAATGTCCATCTCATGGAGGCCCCTTAGAACAAATCTGCTTCTTTCCCCTTGGCCCTGGCTGCTCCCACCTCCCCTGGGACCCACCACTGAGCTTGTTCAGTGCAGTTACCATCAAACGGATGCCTCTGCTCTCCATCGGTTTCATCCTCAGCGAGGATCACCTCTTCTGAAGAGAAAGAGCACAGAGTTAAGCTCCCACATCTGGGGGATTCCCTTGTGGTTGACTTCCCTTGGACTGGGAAGCAGAAGGGTCTGCCTGGCCACCTCCCTTCTGCCCTGGCTGATGGTGACAGCTCCACCCTTCAAAAGTGTCCTGTTGGGTTGTTTAGGGCTCCAAGTCAGCAACACTGGCAAAGACCGACATTATCCCCATTTCACTCAAAATAAAAACCAACATCCTCACCAAAGACGATAAGCCCAGTCTCGATCTGGCCCCTGTCACCTCCCTGTCCTCTTCTCCTCTGACTCTCCCCTTCACTCACTCTCCCCTCCACCTCAGGGCCTTTGCACACACCATTTCTGCTGCCCGGAATTCTCTTGACGTTCCTTCACTTCCTCTGGTCTCTGCTCAGATGTCACTTCCTCAGAGACGCTTTCCCTGACCACCTCACCTTCAACAATTCTGTTTCTGACTGTTTTATCTTTCTTCTCCACATTTGGCAGCACTGTTTACTGTGCCGTGTATTTTTTTTTATCTCTTTCACTAGAGTGTCAGAATGCTGAGCACATGGATTTGGTCTGTTTTGCTTGCTACTGTATCCTCAGTGCCTAGGATGATGCCTGACACATAGCAGGTAACTGATAAGTGCTTGTTAAATGGCTGAACAAATAAATGTGTGCCTACTGTGTATCAGGCAGTTCTTCCCAAGTGACTTTGCTGGGATTATTTTCCTAAATACTCAAATAGCCCTAGGAGGTAGGTATGATCATTGTCTCCATTTAGCAGCTGGGGAAACCGAGCATGGGCAGGTGAGATACATCACTAGCAGGTGGCTGAGCCAGTATGTAGACCAATGTCTGATTTTAGAACTCAACAATTATGTGATGTATGTTCTGACTTTATCCCATACATTTTAATATCAAACTCTATAGATTCTTCTTCTTTTTTTTTTTTTTGGAGACAGAACCTCAAAGCTGTCACCCTGGATAGAGTGCCATGGCATCACAGCTCATACCAAACCTCCAATTCCTGGGCTCAAGCAAGGCTCCTGCCTGTGCCTCCCAAGTAGCTGGGACTACAGGCGCCCACCACAATGCCCAGCCATTTTTTGGTTGCAGCCATCAATGTTGTTTGGCGGGCCCAGGCTGGATTTGAACCCGCCAGCTCAGGTGCACGTGGCTGGTGCCCCAGCCACTTGAGCCACAGGCACCGAACCCAAACTCTACATTCTTGTTGATAAAATTTGGGGATAATCAACTTAGATTCTTGAGCCACAGGTGCCGAGCCCAAACTCTAGATTCTTGTTGATAAAATTTGGGATAATCAATTTAGATTCTCTTTCTTCTCCCAACATGATGCTCCCAGCTCAGTCCTTTCCAAACTGTGTGCAGGACTTCTGTGTTTGTTCTGTGGCCTGGGATCTCCAACCCTGGGCCCCAGGATGAAAGGGCCTCACCTGCTTTTGAGATCCATTCCATGTACCCATTGAGCTCACGTTCAATCTGTTGTTGGCGCCTCAGCTTCAGAAAAGCCCGCCGGTTCTCCACCCGCTCCCTTTCTTTGGCAAACTCCCTGCAGAAGCACAAAAAAGCAAGGCTGCCTATTTTGGAAATTTTAGAAATGTGTGTGTGTGATTTGGGGATTTGGAAGTCTCTGGAAGTCAGAGGTGTTCAACAGGAGGAGTCAGTTCTCATTGGAGAAGATCACAATATTACAGGAGTGAGTATCTCTGCTGGCTTTACACACTTCCCAACAAATGCATCCAGGTAAAGAAAAAAAGCTAGTAGATAAAACCAGGCCATGCCAACTACTGCTGGCTGCATACCCCATTCTCATTCTCTCCATGATTCTGGCTATAAAGTATTTTCAGCCCTCTTTTATGTTAGACCAATAAGATATAAGCTGAAGATTTCTGTAGTAGTTCCATTTCTCTGGCCTAGGCCCAGCCTCTGTTTCCCTTCTCCCTCTTCCTGTTTGGAACATTGGGTGACCATCTTGAGGGCATGAGGTAGCCATGAGATTGGAAGCCTCTGGCAAAGATGTTAGAGTGGAAAGCTGGGATCTGGGGTTGTTGATGGTACTGTGGAGCCACTCAAACTTCTTGCAATGACAGAAATGAAGCCCACTCATGATGATTAAGCCAAAAAAATCTTGGGGGTAAAGGTCAATGTGTGTCAGGGAAATTCATGTTTGACTGTAAGCTATGATTTTATATTTAGGAAACAGGGGAGGGGTAACCCAAATCATTGTTTTTTTTTAATATAAAGTACAGAATGTACATGTAATGCCCCCAAGATCTCCTAGCAGTAGGAGTGCACAACCTTTGCATCTGTACATGGCCTGCTCATAATAGTCTGCTAACCCAAAACAAGGGGAGAGGCCTGTACTCTGTCTAGTGAAAGAAAATAAAGCTTCAATGTTCTCTTTCTAGGTGGGAGTTGGCAAGCAGGAGAAAGACAGGCGGAATAGTAGAGACTTACCCTGATAGCACACCCAGGACGAGGTTCAGCATAAAAAATGAGCCAATGATGATGAGGGGGATGAAGTACAACCAGTTCCAAGTGTTCCCTGAGGCATCGTTGCTCTGTGAGGTGTGAGGAAGGAAAGCAGATAAGAGTTGAGTAGAACTTAGATAGGGAAGACCTGACGGGGAGGGGGGGAAGAAGGGGAAGTTCTGGTTCTCTTGGTGGCTCTGTCTCAAAAGTTCTTGGTCTGAGAGAAATATAGGCATGAAGTTTAAGCAGGGTAGAAAACCCCGAGGGACCAGCAGAAGGGCAAATCTCCCTTCTAGTCATGCTGATTTCATAGGACCTGAGAATAAGCATGGAACACACAAGAACTTTCCCAAACTAAAGTCTAAGAGAGGAGAAGGAAAACTCCATTGAAACAGATAAACTGATCTCTGGTTTTCTCCCTTCTTCCAACAAAGGCACAGTCTCCCCTTGGAGGAGGCTTATGACCACAGGGTCTGATGGCCTGGTGTAGTCACCAAGTCCCATCGCAGGGCTGTGAGCCTTTCCCTCAAATGTCTCCTTATTCCATTCCCTGCAGTCTCAATGTCAATCACAAAAATTCCCAGAAGTCCATAGCTCAATGTTCAAGGAGGGAAAAGTCCACAAATAGAAACTGAGAACTCTCTCTGAAATTGAGAACAGAACATTGTAGCAAGAAGGAAGTAAGAAGTGGGGAAGAAAATCAAAAACAGAGAGGGAGAGGTGGGGAGGGAGGAGTCTGTGAGAATGATAAAACCACCATTTACCAAGTATTTACTATGTGTGAGGCTCTCTTCTAAGCATATTACCTGTGTTAACTCACTCATTTAATCCTCATGATGTTATCATAATGCACACCTTATAAGTAAGCAATTGAGAGTCAGAAACTCCTAGCCCAAGGCCACAGAGGTAGTGCTGGATGTGGGATGTGAACTAGGGGGCTGAGCCCCAGAGTCCAAGGACTTAACCTGTATGTGCTAGGGAAGCCTTGGATCTGGACATCAGGACAGAAAAAATACCAGTGACACCTGAAAAATACATAGCTCCCAAGTGTGGCTTTATTTTTAATTCTATATTTTTTGAGATGGAGTCTCACCCTGTCACCCTGGGTACAGTGCCATGGTATCATAGCTCACAGCATCTTTAAACTCCTGGATTTGAGCTTTAAACTCCTAATCCTCTTGCCTCAGCCTCCCAAGTAGCTGGGACTACAGGCGTCCACTACACCACCTGGCTAGTTTTTCTATTTTTAGTAGAGACAGGGTCTTGCTCTTGCTCAGGTTGGTCTCAAACTCCTGAGCTCAGGCAATACACCCACCTTGGCCTCCCAGACTGCAGGGATTATAGGTGGGAGCCACCCGAGCCAGCCCCAAGTGTGGCTTTAAAAGCTCACCTTTAAATGCATACATGATGCCACTGTTGACCAGAAGAAAGGCTAAATGAGAAAGAAGTTAAGATGAAGTCATCGCTATGATATCAGGTATGTGTGAGGCCACAGGACAATTGGAGCCTTCATGCCCTGCTGTGGGGAGGGGAACATGGTGTACTGGTCTCCTGTAGCTTCTATGATAAAGAACCATAAACTGGGTGGCTTAAACAACAGAAATTTATTGTCTTACAATTCTGGAGGCCATAAGTCAAAGATCAAGGTGTTGGTGGGGCTGGTTCTTTCTGTGGGCTGTGAGAGAGAATGTGTTCTACGCCATCCCCCTGGCTTCTGGTCATTTTTCTGGCGATCCTTGGTGGTGATCCTTGGCTTGTAGAAGCATCACCCTAATCCTGCCTTCATTTCCACATGGCATTCTCTGTGTCAGTATCACACAATATTTGCCCTTTCATGACTGCTTATTTTCTTTCACTCAGCATAATGGCCTCAAAGTTCATCCATATCACAGCATTTATCAGAATTTTCTCCTTTTACAAGGACCCCCATCATATTGGACCAGGACCCATTGTACTAAGTATATGTACAATGACCTCATTTCCAAATAAGGACACATTCTGAGGCACTGAATTCTGGGGGTTAGGACTTCAACATGTTAATTTGAGGGGTACATAAATCAACTCAAAACACATAACCCACTCACTTTCAAAAACGGGCTGAGAGTTTGTACTAAAGCTCAGTATAGTGCTGAATTGTTTAATAATGGGGATAAGTTCTAGAAAATGCACTGTTATGTGATTTCGTTGTGTGAACGTCCTGAAGTGCGTTTCCATAAACCTAGATGGTACAGCCTACTACACGTGGAGGCTATACGGTACAGCCTATTGCTCCCAGCTTGTGGCTGTACTGAATATGGTTGATACTCAATACAAATAGTAAATATTTATATTATCTAAACATATCTAAATATAGAAAAGGTACAGGAAAGATATGGAATTATAACCTTAAAAGTGCACCACTGTATTTGTTGTCTGTCATCTTACGTGGTGTATGTATCTTCACCAAGACCTGGTAGTTTCACTCTTGGGTAGGTACCCAAAATAAATGCGTGTCTGGATTCACCAAAGGCACACACAAGAATGTTCATAGGAATGATATCCACAACCCCCTCAAACGGCAAACACTTTGAATCTTTATAAACAGGAGAGGATACATATTAAATAAATGTAGTATTATGCAATTAATGACTATCACAAGTCATCACATGAAATCTTACAAAGTTAATGTTGAGCAAAAGCAGCCAGACAGAAAAGAGGATATGGGTAAGATTCCACTTATGCAAAATATATTAATAGAAACAAGAAAACTAGTGGATGATGCTTGAAATCCTAATGGTGGTAACCTTGGGGGAAGTAGTGACTAGGTATGGAACATGATGGGGTTTCCAGGGCTGAGAAGTTTCTGTTTCCTCACTTGGTGCTAGTTACAAGGGTGTTTAGTTTATACAAATTCATCAAGCTCTTCAGTCATAATTCATGGTGTTTTCTGTATGTTTATTTTATTTCAATAAAAAAAGTTTTTTTTTTAAAATTTATAAGTTGACATTATCTTAAAAAAGAAGAACATTTTGATACACACTGTAATATAGATGAACCTTGATGGCATTATGCTCAGTGAAATAAGCCAGTCCTAAAAGGGCAAATACCTTGTCATTCCATTTATAGGGAGTCTCCAGAGTTGTCAAATCCATAGAGACAGAAAGTAGAATGGCAGGGGTCAGGGGTTGGGGACGATACGGGGAGTTAATATTACCTGGGGACAGTTTCAGTTGGAAAGATTGAAAAGTTCTGGGGATGGGTGGTGATCAATGTGCTTAATGCCACAGAGCTGTGCCCTTAAAATGGTTAAGATGGTAAATTTTATGTCAAGCGTATTTTACCATGACACAAAAATTGCAAAACAAAATCGCCAACGAAAAATGTCAGCTTTAAGCAGAGGTACAGACAGGTTCTGGGGACAAGAAATGTGCCAGCCTCCAGCCCACAGCCTTGTTCTAACAAGCCCAAAAGGTTCCAGTGCTTTGGTTTTGGAAGGTTCTGGAAGAAAGAATGGAGTCAGCAGGACATGGCTGGACAGAAGGCAGGAGTGAATTTGTGCTTCCCCCCCTCTGTCACTGTGGCAATTGTTCCCAATTCTCAGGGCTAAACGTAGCCCAAGGAGCAAAAGCCCACACTGGCCAGTGGTAGGCAAACTCTGAGCTGTTGCAAGGTGCAGGCTCAGATAATAGGGATGGCATGGGAGTCAGGGAGAGGAGCAGGACTGAACAGCGAGAAGCAACTGAGGCTCCTCCAAGCCAAGGCAGTCCCTCCACCTCAGATACTGCCAGCAAGACCTGCATCTGCCCTCACCCTGGATCCATGACAGACTTAGGGGTCTCTGGCTTGGTGACATGCTGTCCAGCACATTAAAAGACACCTATGGGAGTCTAGACTATTTGAGCTCATTTAATTCTCTCATAAATCCAAAGAGGAAATCACATAATCCTTCCCATCCTCTCTGGTGAGCACACCGAGGCACGGAAGCGTAAAGTAACATGCTCATGGCCCTGTTGTGGGTTGTACTGAGTGTCCCCCCCCAAATGTGCTGAAGTACACATCTGTGAATTGGAGACAAGGTCTTTGCAGATGTAGCCAAGTTAAGATGACATCATCAGGGTGAGTCCTCATCCTATAGGACTCGTGTTCTCATACAAAAAGGAAAGCTGGACATAGAGACAGCCTTGCCCAGTGGGGAAGGCCATATGGGTGAAGGCAGGTGTGTCTAGGTCAGCGGTTCTCAACCTGTGGGTCACAACTCCTTTGTAATAAGGAAAATACATCCTGCATATCAGATTCATAACAGTAGCAAAATTACAGTTATGAAGTAGCAACGAAAATAATGTTATGGGCGGTGACTGTGGCTCAGTGGGCAGGGCACCAGCCCCATATACTGAGGGTGGTGGGTTCGAACCTGGCCCCGGCCGAACTGCAACAAAAAGCAGCCGGGTGTTGTGGCGGGTGCCTGTAGTCCTAGCTACTCGGGAGGCTGAGGCAAGAGAATCAGAATCCCCAGGAGTTGCAGGTTGCTGTGAGCTGTGACGCCACGGCACTCTACCGAGGGTGATAAAGTGAGACTCTGCCTCTAAAAAAATAAATAAATAATTTTATGGTTGGGGGTCACCACAGTATGAGGAACTGTATTAAAGGGTCGTAGCATTAGGAGGCATTAGGAAGGTTGAGAACCACTGGTCTGGGTGATGTGTGTACAAGCCAAGAAACATTGGAGGTTGTCAGCAAAGAAGCCAGGAAAGAGGTGAGAATGGATTCTACCCAAAGTCAGAAGAAGCATGGCCCGGCTGACACCTTAATGCTCCAGATTTCTGGCCTCTAGAACTGTGGGGGAAAACTTTCTGTTGTTTTAAGCCCCTCAGATTGTGGAATACAGGTTATTAAGCTCCTAAACGGCAGAGGTAGCCCCTCCCCCCATGCACTCTTCCAGCCACATAGCTTTCTACCAGTTCCTCAAACATCCCAAGCACAATCCTACCTCAGGGCCTTTGCACAGGCTGTTCCTCCTATCTGGAATGCTCTTCCCTGAGATTGCTGCTGGGTTCTACCTTTACTTCTTTGCTTAAATGCCGCCTATTTTTTTTCTTTTTTTGAGACAGAGCCTCAAGCTGTCACCCCGGATAGAGTGCCGTGGCATCACAGATCACAGCAACTTCCAATTCCTGAGTCTAGATTCAGGGAGGGGAGGAGGAAGGACGGGTTGCTCACTTGTTAAATTCATTAATAATACCAGGAAGGATGTGCTCTAGTGATCGCCTTGTCTTTCTTCCAAAGGCTCAAAACGTTCTACTTCTGGGAACACTACTTCCATTAGCACTGTAATCAAATATTTCTGGCAATGCAGCAGGATGGCCGTTCCTGGTCCCCTTGTGGTTGTTGGCTGAGGGACACACAGTGGGCATGGGCCAGTGAGGATTGAGTGGAAATAGTTGTATCATTTGGGGGGGCCAGAGCATTGAACTTTTAGCTTGGGACCTTCCAGGACTCTTTTTTCCCTCTTGGAACAGCAAGTGGCCAAGTTCTGGGGTAATCTGCCAGGTCCCAAGTGACTACACTGAGCAGAATTCCCTTCTTCTCCACTACAAACATGCACCATTTCAGGATGAGCAGAAATACATTTGTAGTTAAGAGGTGTTGGGGATGTTTGTTACAGCAGCATAACCAGATATTCTAACAATACGCATTGATGGCTCTATGATTTGCTTTTTCGCCTCCTTTAGGTCCTTCTTAAACGTTACCTTCTCATTCACCCTTATATGGATCTCATGCGGTGGGTGGGGAAGAGAATGTCTCCTGTAGTCCAGTGGAGAACTGGCAAGTTCAAGGTCACGATGAGCCTTAGTCTGGACCCCCTTTATCCTGAGGTCTTGATTTGGTCAGTTCCTTCTCAAAACTCAGCTTTAGATTTACTGTGCCCCCCACAGAGACACCATCCCAGACCTCCCAATCAAAAGGACCTGCCCTGTCATGCCACTCAGGTAGGCATCTCATTCTCTTTCAGCACATCCTGCTCTCTGAATTAGCTTGTTAATTTATGTATTTCAAAACTGTCAGCTCAAATGTCAGCTCTCTGAGGGTAGGGACTTTTCCTGTCTGAGCCCCCAGAACAGCACTGGGTACAAAGTAGGTCTTCACTAAGCACTGGTTGGATGGTGAAAACTCATGATCCTGAAGTCCCTGTTGGAAGATCATTTAAATAATACTAACCAGGCTGGGCACGGTGGCTCACACCTGTAATCTTAGCATTCTGATAAGCCAAGGTGGGTGGATTGCCTGAGCTCACAAGTTTGAGACCAGCTTGAGCAAGAGTGAGACTAAAAATTAGAAAAACTAGCCAGGCGTTGTGGCAGGCATCTGTAGTCCCAGCTACTCACGAGGCTGAGGCAAGAGGATTGCTTGAGCCCAGGAGTTTGAGGTTGCTGTGAGCTATGACTCCACAGCACTCTAGCCTGGGGCAATAGAGTGAAACTCTTTTTCAGGAAAAAAAGTACTAATACTAATAATAGGAAATGTATTTATCCTGAGTCCATGGGATTGGACAGGGGATTTCATGGGAATGAAGAGGAGGCGGCATACCCATAGTCACATCAGCAGAACCCTTATCGGGTGGACACATCTGATATTTCTCAATTCCCACAATCTCTATGCCCAGAAGGTGGGGAAATTGAGGCCGAGAGAGGCACTGTGATTTGCCTGGATCACACAAGTCCCACGGCTGGGACTAGAGCTGTCATTCTGGCTTACACCAACTGATAGTTTTCCACTTCATCCCGTCTCTGTACTGGCACAGTCACAGTACAATGACTGGCCCGAGAGAGCCCCGAGGGTGAGGGAAGACACCGATTCTTCTCAGTGTGCCAGTGGCGCCTGGTGCTTAGGGAGTGCGCAGTAAATACTCATCAAACAGATAAATCACTGAGTCCTAGTAACATCCTTAAATGCTTTCTATTCTGTAGTTTATTTCCTTCTCATTTTTTGAACATGGTTCATTCAGAAAAAAAGTATACAGGATGTAAAAAAAAGAAAACAAAGCCAAACCTCAGCTAAGGAGAACAGCCACTTCCCTAGTATATAGGGAAAAAGTGGGGTGCATCTGACCATGAAAAAGCCAGAGTCTGACAGAGGCCACAAGGGAGGGTATGTGTCCCAGTTTATACCCTTTATAGATCATGTCGTGCTTGCTAATTATTTTTTGAGTCCTCTTTTTCCTTTTCATTCTCACAAATGTCCTGGTTTGGATGATAAATTATATGGGGCTGTCTGTCCATGAAGTCTCCTGTGACCTACCTCATCCTCACTCACTGCCCCCTGACCACCGAGGCAGCTTCCCTGTTTCTCACACACACCAGGAATACGGCTGCCTCAGGGATTTTGCAATGGCTGTTCGTCCTCCTGGGTTGCCCTTCTCTGGGGACACCAGTGCGGCTCCCTCTCACCATTTTCATTTCTTTATTGTATTTATATGTATATATTTATTTTATTTATTTATTTATTTTTTTGAGACAGAGCCTCAAGCTGTCACCCTGGGTAGAGTGCTGTGGCATCACAGTTCACAGCAACCTCCAGCTCTTGGGCTTAAGCAATTCTCTTGCCTCGGCCTCCCAAGTAGCTGGGACTACAGGCGCCCGCCACAACGCCCAGCTGTTTTTTGTTTGTAGTTGTCATTGTTGTTTGGCGGGCCCGTGCTGGATTTGAACCTGCCAGCTCTGGTGTATGTGGCTGGCGCCTTAGCCACTTGAGCTACAGGCGCTGAGCCTATATTTAATTTTTGATGCATAATAGGTATACCTATTTGGGAGGTCCATGTGATAATAAACGGATTCATATAATTGGTTTCTTCAGTTCTTATTAGAGAATTGCAGCCTCTTACCCAGACAACTCACAGCCCCTGTGCTGCTCTTTTCTTCTGAACTCTCACCACTCTTCCACGCCACCCCTAACAACGGGGTCAGCAAACTACAGTCCAGGGAAAGGCAACCTGTTTTAGCAAACTTAAGTTTGACTGCTGCAGGGCCATGATTCCCTCAGTTTTTCTTTTTTAATTTTTTTCCTCACTTTTTATTTTTTGGGGACAGGGTCTCACTCTGTTGCCCAGACTAGAGTGCAGTGGCACCATCATAACTCACTGTAGCCTCCAGCTCCTGGGCTCAAGTGATCCTCCTGCCTCAGCCTCCCGAATAGCTGGGATATAGGCACCTGTCACAACACCTGGCTAGTTTTTCTAGTTTTAGTAGAGATGGGGTTTCACTCTTGCCCAGGCTGGTCTTGAACTCCTGGGTTCAAGCAATCCTCCCAAGGTGCTAGGATTGCAGGTGTGAGCCACTGCTCCTGGCCTCATTCCCTTAAGTGTATTTTTTGTGGCTGCTTTTGTGCTATGACAGCAGACTGAATAGTTGCCACAGAGACTGTGTAGCCCACAAAGCCTGAAGTATGTATATAATGTGTGCCACATAGTGTCTGCGTCTTATCTCACTGATCATCATTTTTTCCCACTAACATGTCACCTCCTGGTCCCTCAAAGAGTGCCTGCATACAGTAGGCATTCAATGAGGGAGTAATCTCCAGTGCCCCCAAGTCTAATGCTTTGGTTATGGCCAAGACAAACATCTATGAGTGGAAAAAGGCTCAGTTAAAACATCAGTCGCACCCTAGCACCGTGGGAGACCAAGGCAAAAGGACTGCTTGGAGTCAGGAGCTTGAGACCGGCCTGGGCAATACAGTGAAACCTCGTCTCTATAAGAAAAGAAAAGAAATTAAAAAAATTAGCCAGGTGTGGTGTCATGCCCCTGTAATGCCAGCTACTTGGGAGGCTGAGGTGAGAGAATCCCTTCAGTCCAGGAGTTTGAGGCTGCAGCAAGCTGTGGTAACAGCACTGCATTCCAGCCCAGGGGACAGAGGAAAAGGCTGTTTCAAAAAAAAAAGAAAAAGAAAAAGTCAGTTCCATTACTGACCATTTGCCAAGGGATGTGCATTTGTGAACATCAAATAAACATAACTTTGCTATTTTCCTAATTGAGATTAATCAAGGGAGAGAAATAGACAGTAAGGAAAATTCACAGAGAAAAGCACAAAGCGGGGAGAGAGAGAGAGAAAGCAAAGAAGGAGAAAAAGAAGGAAGAGAGAGAGCCAGAGAGAGAAACACGCGCAAGAATGAAAGACAAGCCAGGGAAGAAGAGAGACTCGGGAGAGGGGTGCGTGTAATCAACAGTGTGCAGCACTGGGTTTGCGTCCGGACTTTGTCACCTCGGCTAGGGGACATTGGCAGGTCACTTCTCCCCTGTGAGCCTCAGTTTCCTCATCTGGAAGGTGGAGCTAAAATCTCCCTCCCAGGGTTATTTTACTGATCAGGGAGATGCCGGCACACACACTGAAAAGCCCCCAGCTCATGGCCGCCCCAAAGTCAACACAAGGCATCCTGCTAAGGGCCCCCTTCTTGGTCATGAGGGTCAAGGATAAGGACCCCAGCCTGTCTGCCTCCTGTCCCTGGAAGCAACTGAGAGACAGAATAGGTCCTGTCACCCACGCAGCGACCCCAATCTGCCTCAGCCCAGCTGGAGACGAAGGCGTTAGGGACCTTCCCCTGTGTGGGATGGAGGCAATTTTTGGCTTTTCTGAGCTGAGCAGGGCACATGGTGAGGGGGTCCCTGTGAAATGGGACCACCTGTCACTACAGCAACATAAGAGTCGCCGGCTCTTGTCTCTAGCAGACAGCCCCAGCACAGTGATCGTGGGGTTCCCCAACCTACCCTCTCGAGCTTAGAGAACAAGCCCTCAATCTGGTTTGCCGCGCGAGGCTGTAGAATGAAGGAATCTGAGGGAGCCAATGCTCTGGGCCCCAGTTTCTTCATCTATAAAATGGGGATGTTTAAGGCCTTGCCTCAGAGGGTTTTACCATTAGGGAATCATGGACTGATACCCAGGGAAGTACCCACAACAGGGCAGTACACAGTAAGTGACTGACTGTTCGTTGTGACTCCAGAAGCCTGCCCACGTCCTGCTGGGGCTTAGGAAGGTCTGAGGACCTGTCCGGTGAGCACGGGAGCCCTGCAGCTCACTCAGAGGCTCCAGGTCAGGAGCAGAGATGGGCTGTGTCAACTGAGTTTTGTTTTGTAGCAGTTAGACCTGAGTCGGACCTCACTTGGGCACAGAATTTCCAGTAAACTTGTATTTGTAGCCCTTGGGCATGGTGGACAGGCACCCCCATAGCAGAGCCTTAGGGGACAGGTTCACCTCAATACCCAGCCAGTACCCCCAGGGGGACCTGGTCTCCCACTGCAGGGCTTTTCAACCTTGGCACTATTGACATTTTAGGTTAGGAAGCTGGTTGTGGTGGGGGCTGGGCCAGACACTGACCAAGAGAACCACAGTTACCTGCAAAAGTATCAACTTCCTCTGAGGATTTTTCTAGACATGGTTCCTGCAGAAAGCATTACCTCTGAGGGACTTGTGAGGGTACCTCAGTCTCGGCTGGCAGGGGAGTGGAGAAAGCTTTGGGGTCCGAGGATAGAATTCAGGGAGCTCATGAATTTGGAGAGAAAATGGTTCCCCCTGGACTTTCTTGCATTTTCCCTGGAAGGGGGCCATTTCCTTCCCTCATAAAGGGAGACAGCCAGCTACAGCAGTCTAGGCAGAACTGGTGACACTCGTCACCAAGAGAAATCACGTACAGTTCACAGATACTGTGTAAAGTCTTTCAAACTTAAACACTCCTGTGAAATTATGTGACCTGTCATTGGGTCTTGTTGTTGTTAAAAGATCGCATTACTTAAACTGTGTCATAAATGAATGACCCCTCCCCCCCTTGTTTTAGAGACAGGGTCTTTCTCTGCAGCCCTAGGATGTACTCAGTGGTGTCTTCATAGTTGACTGTAGCCCTGAACTCCTGGGCTCAAGTGATCCTCCCGACTTAGCCTCCTGAGTAGCGGGGACTACACTACATCTGGCTAATTTAAAAAAATATTTATTTTAGAGATGGGGTCTTGCTATGTTGCTGAGGTTGGTCTTGAACTCCTGGCCTCAAGAGACCCTCCCACCTCAACCTCCCAAAATACTGGGATTACAGGTGTGCACCACCCTGCACAGCCATGAATCTTTGACAAAACATTTTCTGGTTAACAGTCTCTATACATTCGGTTTCCTCCATCACATCACGTCTTTTATTATGCCTTGAAAATCAGGGTTCTACGTAGCTAGGAACTTGTGAAGTGGACTCTTCTGCGTCTGTTCTTCCAATTTCTCTGCCTCAGACTTTAGTGATAAATTGTTCCTCAAAAAGGGTGAGATCACACTTGTGGTGCATATGTGAAGGGTCAGGAGAAATCTTCTAAATACGGATCAAAATTGTTTTCACATAGTAAATGAGAAAATATCATGAATGTTACATTAATCAGGTGGATAAAAATATCTCCGA